>BMAV01007266.1:0-12049 GCA_019973955.1 Trichonephila inaurata madagascariensis
CGACGGACGCTCTCTGACAGGGCTTACACCCTTTCTTTGTTCCGTAAAGGGATTGAGTGTGTGTCTAATGTCCCACGCACATCCTCGACCTCGTCCGAAGCCTCAGTGTGCAGGTTAAAGGGATCAAAGTGCGAGCTAGAGTGTTGGAAAACGACCATCTGACGATTAGAAGGGGGGAAAAAACGATACTTTTCTACTTGTGTCGTTCCCCCGCGAAATTAGGGGTCCAATGAGGGTCTGAAGGACGGAGCTGTTGCGCGGAAGCCCCTCCCAAAATTTCCCTGATGTCCGTGGTCGGGTTGAAGACATTATTTTGGGAAATAAAAGGCGCAAAACAGCCCCCCTGATCATCTCACACAGCCAGAACAGGAGCGACTTTTATACGCCACCTCAGCAATTAACTTCGACGGACGCTCTCTGACAGGGCTTACACCCTTTCTTTGTTCCGTAAAGGGATTGAGTGTGTGTCTTAATGTCCCACGCACATCCTCGACCTCGTCCGAAGCCTCAGTGTGCAGGTTAAAGCATCAAAGTGCGAGCTAGAGTGTTGGAAAACGACCATCTGACGATTAGAAGGGGGTAAAACGATACTTTTCTACTTGTGTCGTTCCCCGCGAAATTAGGGGTCCAATGAGGGGTCTGAAGGACGGAGCTGTTGCGCGGAAGCCCGTCCAACATTTCCTGATGTCCGTGGTCAGGTTGAAGACATTATTTTGGGAAATAGAGGCGCAAACTAGCCTCTGATCATCTCACACAGCCCGAAACAGGAGCGACTTTAATATACGCCACCTCAGCAATTAACTTCGACGGACGCTCTCTGACAGGGCTTACACCCTTTCTTTTGTTCCGTAAAGGGATTGAGTGTGTGTCTTAATGTCCCACGCACATCCTCGACCTCGTCCGAATCCTCAGTGTGCAGGTTAAAGCATCAAAGTGCGAGCTAGAGTGTTGGAAAACGACCATCTGACGATTAGAAGGGGGGGAAAACGATACTTTTCTACTTGTGTCGTTCCCCGCAAAAAGGGGGGCAATGAGGGGGGCGAAGGACGGACTTTGCGCGGAAGCCCCTCCCAAAATTTCCTGATGTCCGTGGTCGGGGTTTAAGACATTATTTTGGGGAAATAAAAGGCGCAAAACACCTCTGATCATCTCACACAGCCCGAAAAGGAGCGACTTTTATACGCCACCTCAGCTCTTCGACGGACGCTCTCCGCGGGGGTTACCCCCCTTTTTTGTAAAGGGATTGAGGGGTTGTCTTAAATTCCCCCGCACATCCTGACCTCCCTCAAAAACCCCAGTGGAGGTTAAAGCATCAAAAGGGGGGGAGCTAGAGTGTTGGGAAAAAGACCATCTGACGATTAGAAGGGGGTAAAACGATACTTTTCTACTTGTGTGTTCCCCCAATGGGGGGCAATGGGGGTCGAAGGACGGAGCTGTTGGGGGAAGCCTCCAACATTTCCTGTGTCCGTGGTCAGGTTGAACTTTGGGGAAATAGAGGCGCAAAACGCCCCTGATCATCTCCCGCCCGAAACAGGGCGACTTTTATGCCCCTCGCAATTCTTGCGGACGCCTCTGACGGGCTTACCCCCTTTCTTTGTTCCGTAAAGGGGTTTAGTGTGTGTCTTAATGTCCCACTGCGCACATCCTCGACCTCGTCCGAAGCCTCAGTGTGCAGGTTAAAGCATCAAGAAGTGCGAGCCAGAGTGTTGGAAAAGCGACCATCTGACGATTAGAAGGGGTAAAACGATACTTTTTCTACTTGTGTCGTTCCCCGCGAAAATAGAGTCCAATGGGGGTCTGAAGGACGGGCTTTGTTGCGCGGGAAGCCCGTCCAACATTTTCCTGATGTCCGTGGTCGGGTTGAGGAACACATTATTTTGGGAAAATAGAGGCGCAAAACTAGCCTCTGATCATCTCCACACAGCCCGAAACAGGAGCGACTTTTAATATACGCCACCTCAGCAATTAACTTCGACGGACGCTCTCTGACAGGGCTTACACCCCTTTCTTTGTTCCGTAAAGGGATTGAGTGTGTGTCTTAATGTCCACGCACATCCCTCGACCTCGTCCGAAACCTCAGTGTGCAGGTTAAAAAACATCAAAGGTGGAAGGCTAGGTCGGTGGAAAACGACCATCTGGGCGATTAGAAGGGGGTAAAACAGTACTTTTTCTACTTGTGTCGGTTTCCCCGCGAAGTGGGGGTCCAATGAGGGGGTCTGAAGGACGGAGCTGTTGCGCGGAAGCCCGTCAACATTTCCTGATGTCCGTGGTCAGGTTGAAGACATTATTTTGGGGAAATAGAGAGGCGCAAAAACTAGCCTCTGATCATCTCACACGGCCAGAGAGCAGGGCGACTTTAATATACGCCACCTCAGCGAGAAGTGCTTCGACGGACGCTCTCACCTGACAAAAGGACTTACACCCCTTTCTTTGTGCGTAAAGGGATTAGGTGTGTGTCTTAATGTCCCCACGCACATCCTCGACCTCGTCCGAAGCCTCAGTGTGCAGGTTAAAAGCATCAAAGGGTGCGAGCTAGAGTGTTGGAAAACGACCATCTGACGATTAGAAGGGGGGTAAAAAACGATACTTTTCTACTTGTGTCGTTCCCCGCAGAATTAGGGGTCAATGAGAGTCTGAAGGACGGGCGCTGTTGCGCGGAAGCCCGTCCAGCATTTCCTGATGTCCGTGGGTCGGGTTGAGAGACATTATTTTGGGGAAATAGAGGCGCAAAACTAGCCTCACAGTCATCTCACACAGCCAGCGAAACAGGGCGACTTTGTATACGCCACCTCAGCAATTAACTTCGACGGACTCTCTCTGACGGGTACACCCGCTTTCTTTTGTTCCGTGAGGTTGAGGTGTGTGTCTTAATGTCCACGCACATCCTCGACCTCGTCCGAAACCTCAGTGTGCAGGTTAAAAGCACATCAAAGTGCAGAGCTAGAGTGTTGGAAAACGACCATCTGACGATTAGAAGGGGGTAAAAACGATACTTTTCTACTTGTGAAATGGATTTCCCCGCAAGTAGGGGGTCCAATGAGGGTCTGAAGACGGAACTGTTGCGCGGAAGCCCGTCCAACATTTTCCCTGATGTCCGTGGTGGTCAGGTTGAAGACATTATTTTTGGGAAATAGAGGCGCAAAACAGCCATCCTGATCATCTCACACAGCCCGAAACAGGAGCGACTTTGTATACGCCACCTCAGCAATTAGCTTCGACGGACGCTCGGCCGGAGCTTACACCCCTTTCTTTGTTCCGTAAAAGGATTGAGTGTGTGTCTTAATGTCCCACGCACATCCCTCGACGTCCGAAACCTCAGTGTGCAGGTTAAAGCATCAAAGTGCGAGCTAGAGTGTTGGAAAACGACCATCCCAGGCGATTAGAAGGGGGGGTAAACGATAACTTTTCTACTTGTGTCGTTCCCCGCGAAGTAGGGGGTCCAATAGGGGTCGAAGGACGGAGCTGTTGCGCGAGCCCGTCCAACATTCCTGAAATAATCGTAGGTCGGGGTTTGAAGACATTATTTTGGGGTAGAGGCGCAAAACCTTAGCCTCTGATCATCTCACACACAGCTGAAACAGGGAGCGACTTTGTATATACGCCACCTCAGCAATTAGCTTCGACGGACACTCTGACAGGGCTTACACCCTTTCTTTGTTCCGTAAAGGGGATTGAGTGTGTGTCTTAATGTCCCACGCACATCCTCGACCTCGTCCGAAGCCTCCAGTGTGCAGGTTAAAGCATCAGTGCGAGCTAGAGTGTTGGGGAAAGAGGCAGCCATCTGACTGACGATTAGAAGGGTAAAACGATACTTTTCTACTTGTGTCGTTCCCCGCGAAATTAGGGGTCCAATGAGGGGGTCTGAAGGACAGGCTGTTGCGCGGAAGCCCGTCCAACATTTCCTGATGTCCGTGGTCAGGTTGAAGACATTATTTTGGGAAATAGAGGCGCAAAACAGCCTCTGATCATCTCACACAGCCCGAAACAGGAGCGACTTTAATATACGCCACCTCAGCAATTAACTTCGACGGACGCTCTCTGACAGGGCTTACACCCTTTCTTTGTTCCGTAAAGGGATTGAGTGTGTGTCTTAATGTCCCACGCACATCCTCGACCTCGTCCGAAGCCTCAGTGTGCAGGTTAGCATCAAAGTGCGAGCTAGAGTGTTGGAAAACGACCATCTGACGATTAGAAGGGGGTAAAAACATACTTTTCTACTTGTGTGTTTCCCCGCGAAATTAGGGGTCCAATGAGGGGTCTGAAGGACGGGCCCGTTGCGCGGAAGCCCCTCCAACATTTCCTGATGTCCGTGGTCGGGGTTTAAGACATTATTTTGGGAAATAGAGGCGCAAAGCGCACCCGATCATCTCACACAGCCCGAAACAGGAGCGACTTTAATATACGCCACCTCAGCAATTAACTTCGACGGACGCTCTCTGACGGGGCTTACACCCCTTTTTTTGTTCGTAAAGGGATTGAGTGTGTGTCTTAATGTCCACGCACATCCTCGACCTCGTCCGAAGCCTCAGTGTGTGCAGGTTAAAGCATCAAAGTGCGAGCTAGAGTGTTGGAAAACGACCATCTGACGATTACAGAAGAAGGGGGGGTAAAACGTACTTTTCTACTTGTGTCGTTCCCCGCGAAGTGGGGGGTCCAATGGGGTCTGAAGGACGGAGCTGTTGCGCGGGAAGCCCGTCCCAACATTTCCTGATGTCCGTGGTCGGGTTGAGGCATTATTTTGGGAAATAGAGGCGCAAAACTAGCCTCTGATCATCTCACACAGCCCAGAAACAGGAGCGACTTTAATATACTTCACCTCAGTGCTTCGACGGACGCTCTCTGACAGAACTACACCCTTTCTTTGTTCCGTAAAGGGATTGAGTGTGTGTCTCTTAATGTCCCACGCACATCCTCGACCTCGTCCGAAGCCTCAGTGTGCAGGTTGCAAAGCATCAAAGTGCGAGCTAGAGTGTTGGAAAACGACCATCTGGTAGAAGGGGGTAAAAACGATACTTTTCTACTTGTGTCGTTCCCCACGCGAAATTAAAGGGGTCCAATGGGGGTCCTGAAGGACGGAGCTGTTACTTTTGAAGCCCGTCCCAGCATTTCCTGATGTCCGTGGTCAGGTTGAAGGCTTATTATTTTGGGAAATAGAGAGGCGCAAAACTAGCCTCTGGTCATCTCCACACAGCCCAGAGAACAGGAGCGACTTTAATATACGCCACCTCAGCAATTAACTTCGACGGACGCTCTCTGACAGGGGCCCACACCCTTTCTTTGTTCCGTAAAGGTTAGTGTGTGTCTTAATGTCCGCACATCCTCGACTGCGTCCGAAGCCTCAGTGTGCAGGTTAAAGCATCAAAGAAGTGCGAGGCTAGAGTGTTGAGAAGAGCGACCATCTGACGATTAGAAGGGGGGTAAAAGCGATACTTTTCTACTTGTGGCTAAGACACGCGAAAATTAGGGGGTCCAATGAGAGGTCTGAAGGGACGGAGCTGTTGCGCGGAAGCCCGTCCAACATTCCCTGATATCCGTGGTCAGGTTGAGGAACTGTTATTTTGGGAAATAGAGGCGCAAGGCTGGCACCAGTCATCTCACACAGCCAGGAAACAGGGCGACTGTATACGCCACCTCAGCAGTGCTTCGACGGACGCTCTCTGACAGGGCTTACACCCTTTCTTTGTTCCGTAAAGTTGAGTGTGTCTTAATGTCCCACGCACATCCTCGGCCTCGTCAAACCTCAGTGTGCAGGTTAAAGCATCAGAAAGTGCGAGCTAGAGTGTTGGGGAAAACGACCATCCTGACGATTAGAAGGGGGGTAAAGAAGCGATACTTTTCTACTTGTGTCGTTCCCCGCGAAATTAGAGGTCCAATGAGGGGTCTGAAGGACGGAGCTGTTGCGCGGAAGCCCGTCCAGCAGCATTTCCTGATGTCCGTAGTCCAGGTTGAAGACATTATTTTGGGAAATAGAGGGCTGAAACTAGCCTCTGATCATCTCACAGCCAGAAACAGGGCGGCTTTGTATACGCCACCTCAGCATTAGCCTTGCTTCGACGGACGCTCTCACGACGGGGAGAGCACACCCCTGCTTTGTTCCCGTAAAGGGATTGAGTGTGTGTCTCTTAATGTCCCGCACATCCTCGACCTCGTCAGAAGCCTCAGTGTGCAGGTTAAAGCATCAAAGTGCAGGCTAGAGTGTTGGAAAACGACCATCTGACGATTAGAAGGGGGGGTAAAGCGATACTTTTCTACTTGTGTCGTTCCCCGCACCCGAAATTAGGGGTCCAATGGGGGGTCTGAAGGACGGAGCTGTTGCGCTGGAAGCCCGTCCAGCATTTCCTGATGTCCGTGGTCAGGTTAGAGACATTATTTTGGGGAAATAGAGGCGCAAAGGCAGCCTCTGATCATCTCACACAGCCCGAGCAAGGAGCGACTTTAATATACGCCACCTCAGCAATTATGACGAGACGCTCTGACGGGAGCACACCCTTTCTTTGTTCCGTAAAAGGGATTGAGTGTGGCATCTTAATGTACACGCACATCCTCGACCTCGTCAAGCCTCAGTGTGCAGGTTAAAGCATCAAAGTGCGAGCTAGAGTGTTGGAAAACGACCATCTGACGATTAGAAGGGGGTAAAAACGATACTTTTCTACTTGTGTCGTTCCCCGCGAGTGGGGGGTCCAATGAGGGGTCTGAAGGACTTGGAGCTGTGCGCAGGCTTCCGTCCAACATTTCCTGATGTCCGTGGTCGGGTTGAAGACATTATTTTGGGGAATGGGGAGGCGCAAAGGCAGCCTCTGATCATCTCACACAGCCAGAGCAGGAGCGACTGTAATATATACGCCACCTCAGCGAAAGTGCTTCGACGAAGGACGCTCTCTGACAGGGCTTACACCCCTTTCTTTGTTCCGTAAAGGTTGAGTGTGTGTCTTAATGTCCCACGCACATCCTCGACCTCGTCGAAGCACTCAGTGTGCAGGTTAAAGCATCAAAGTGCGAGCTGGGGTGTTGAAGGCCATCTGACGATTGGGGGGGGGGTAAAGCGATACTTTTCCTACTTGTGTCAGTTTCCCCACGCGAGAATTAGGGGTCCAATGAGGGGGTCGAAGAGTTGGGCGCTGTTGCGCGGAAGCCCGTCAACATTTCCTGATATCCCGTGGTCAGGTTAGAGAGACATTATTTTGGGAAATGGGGAAGCAAACTAGCCTCTGATCATCTCCACACAGCCAGAAACAGGGCGACTTTGTATACGCCACCTCAGCTTAGTGCTTCGACGGACGCTCTCTGACAGGAACACACCCTTTCTTTCTGTTCCGTAAAGGGATTGAGTGTGTGTCTTAATGTCCCACGCACATCCCTCGACCTCGTCCAGAAGCCTCAGTGTGCAGGTTAAAGCATCAAAGTGATGCGAGGCGGTGTTGGAAAACGACCATCTGACGATTAGAAGGGGTAAAACGGTACTTTTCTACTTGTATGATTTCCCCGCGAAATTAGAGGTCAATGGGGGTCTGAAGGACGGGCTGTTGCTTGAAGCCCGTCCAACATTTCCTGATGTCCCGTGGTCAGGTTGAAGACATTATTTTGGGAAATAGAGAGGCGCAAAACTGGCCTCTGATCATCTCACACAGCCCGAAACAGGAGCGACTTTGTATACGCCACCTCAGCAATTAACCCCGACGGACACCTCTCTGACAGGGCTTACACCACTTTCTTTGTTCCGTAAAGGGATTGAGTGTGTGTCTTAATGTCCCACGCACATCCTCGACCTCGTCGAAGCCTCAGTGTGCAGGTTAAAGCATCAAAGTGCACGAGCTAGAGTGTTGGAAAACGACCATCTGACGATTAGAAGGGGGGTAAAGGCGTACTTTTTCTACTTGTGTCGTTCCCCACTTGAAATTAGGGGGTGTGGGGGTCACAGAAGGACGGGCTATTTGCGCGGAGGCCCGTCAGCATTTCCTGATGTCCGTGGTCAGGTTAGAGACATTGTGGGAAATGAGGGGCCAAAACTGGCCTCTGATCATCTCACACACACAGCCCGAAACAGGAGCGACTTTTGTATACGCCACCTCAGCAATTGCTTCGACGGACGCTCTCTGACAGGGCACACCCCTTTCTTTGGTGCCGTAAAGGATTGAGTGTGTGTCTTAAGCCATCCACGCATCATAGGCACCGAAGCCTCAGTGTATTGCAGGTTGAAAGCATCAAAGTGCGAGCTAGAGTGTTGGAAGCGACCATCCGGCGATTTAGAAGGGGGGTAAAAACGATACTACTACTTGTGTCGTTCCCCGCAGAAATTAGAGGTCCAGCCAGGGGTCTGAAGGACAGGCTGTGCGCAGAAGCCCGTCCCAACATTTCCTGATGTCGTGGTCAGGTTAGGGCATTATTTTGGGAAATAGAGGCGCAAAACCCAGCCTCTGATCATCTCACACAGCCCAGAAACAGGAGCGACTTTTAATATATACGCCACCTCAGCAATTAGCTTCGACGGACGCTCTCTGGCAGAACACACCTTTCTTTTGTTCCGTAAAGGGTTGAGGTGTGTGTCTTAATGTCACGCATCCTCGACTCGTCCGAAGCCTCAGTGTGCCGGGGTTGAAGCATCAAAGTGCTGCGAGCTAGAGGTATTTGAAAACGACCATCTGGGAAGCGATTAGAAGTAAAAGCAGTACTTTTCTACTTGTGTCGTTCCCCGCAGAATTAAGAGGGTCCAATATGAGGGTCTGAAGGGACAGGGGCTGTTGCGCGGCCCGTCAGCGACTCTGATGTCCGTAGTCCAGGTTGAAGACATTGTACAGGAAATAGAGAGGCACGAAACTAGCCTCACGATCATCTCACACAGCCCGAGCAGGGCGACTTTAATATACGCCACCTCAGTGCTTCGACGGACTCTGAGCGGGCTTACACCCTTTCTTTGTTCCCGTAAGGGTTGAGTGTGTGTCTTAATGTCCACACGCACATCCCTCGACCTCGTCCGAAGCCTCCGGTGGCCGGGATTTAAAGCGTAAAGTGCGAGCTGAGTGTTGGAAAACGACATCTGACGATTAGAAGGGGGGGGTAAAGAAGCGATACTTTTCTACTTGTGGTTCCCCACTTGGGAATTAGGGGTCCAATGTGGGGAGTCACGAAGGGACAGGCTGTTGCGCGGGCCCGTCCAGCATTTCTGAGTAATACGTGGTCAGGTTGAGAGGCATTATTTTGGGAAATAGAGAGGCGCAAAACCCCAGCCTCTGATCATCTCCACCGCAGCCGAAACCGGGGCGGCTTTTGGCCAGTATACGCCACCTCATGAGTGCTTCGACGGACGCTCTCTGACAGGGCTTACACCCTTCTTTGTTCCGTAAAGGGGATTGAGTGTGTGTCTTAATGTCACGCACATCCTCGACCTCGTCCGAAGCCTCAAGTGTGCAGGTTAGAAGCATCAAAGTGCAGGCTAGAGTGTTGGGAAAACGACCATCTGACGATTAGAAGGGGGGTAAAACGATACTTGCTTTTCTACTTGTCACGAAATTCAGGGGTCCAATGAGGGGGTCTGAAGGACGGGCTGTTGCGCGGAAGCCCGTCCAGCATTTCCTGTGTCCGTGAGGTGGAGTTGAAGACATTGTGGGAAATAGAGGCGCAAAACTGGCCTTGATCATCTGCAGCCCAGAGCAGGAGCGGCTTTTAGCCGCCACCACGCCCACCTCAGCAATTACTTCGACGGACGCTCCCCGGCAGGGCTTACACCCCTTTCTTTGTTCCGTAAAGGGGATTGAGTGTGTGTGGCAATATTACACTTGCACATCCTCGACCCCTCTGCGTCCAAGAGCCTCCAGTGTGCAGGTTAAAAGCATCAAGGGAGTGCGAGCTAGAGTGTTGGAAAACTGACCATCTGACGATTAGAAGGGGGTAAAAACGATACTTTTCTACTTGTGTCGTTCCCCGCGAAATTAGGGGTCCAATGAGGGTCTGAAGGACGGAGCTGTTGCGCAGGCCGTCCAGCATTTCCCTGATGTCCCGTGGTCCAGGTTGAAGACATTTATTTTGGGAAATGAGAAACAAAACTAGCCTCCTGATCATCTCACACAGCCCAGAGAAACAGGGCGACTTTAATATACGCCACCTCAGCAGTGCTTCGGCGGTTTCTCTGACAGGGCTTACACCCCTTTCTTTGTTCCGTAAAGAGGGATTGAGTGTGTCTTAATGTCCCGCACATCCTCGACCTCGTCCGAAGCCTCAGTGTGTGCAGGTTAAACATCAAAGTGCGAGGCTAGAGTGTTGGAAAACGACCATCTGATGACGATTAGAAGGGGGGGGGTAAGAGCGATACTTTTCTACTTGTGTCGTTCCCCGCGCAGAAATTAGAGAGGTCAATGAGGGTCCTGAAGGACGGAGCTGTTGCGCGGAAGCCCGTCCCAGCATTTCCTGATGTCCGTGGTCAGGTATTATTTTGGGAAATAGAGGCGCAAAACTAGCCTCTGATCATCTCCACACAGCCCGAAACAGGGCGGCTTTAATATACGCCACACACCTCAGCGAATTGCTTCGACGGACGCTCTCTGACAGGGCTTACACCCTTTCTTTGTTCCGTAAAGGGATTGGGTGTGTGTCTTAATGGCCCACGCACATCCTCGGCACCGTCCGAGCCTCAGTGTGCAGGTTAAAGCATCAAAGTGCGAGCTAGAGTGTTGGAAACGACCATCCCGGCCGATTAGAAGGGGGGTAAAACGATACTTTTCTACTTGTGTCACGTTCCCCGCGAAATTAGGGGTCAATGAGGGGGTCTGAAGGGACGGAGCTGTTGTTGCGCGGAAGCCCGTCCAACATTTCCCTGATGTCCGTGGTCAGGTTAGAGACACATTATTTTGGGAAATAGAGAGGCGCAAAACTAGCCTCCTGATCATCTCACACAGCCCGAAACCGGGCGACTTTTGTAAACCACGCCACCTCAGCAGTGCTTCGACAGGGCCGCTCTGAAGCAGGGCTTACACCCTTTCTTTTGTTCCGTAAAGAGGTTGAGTGTATTGTCTTAATGTCCACCATCCTCGACCTCGTCAGAAGCCTCAGTGTGCAGGTTAAAGCATCAAGTGCGAGCTAGAGTATTTGGAAAGCGACCATCCTGACGATTAGAAGGGGTAAAACGATACTTTTCTACTTGTGTCGTTCCCATGAAATTAGAGGGGTCAATGAGGGGTCTGAAGGACGGAGCTGTTGCGCGGAAGCCCGTCAACATTTCCTGATGTCCGTGGTCAGGTTGAAGAAAATTATTTTGGGGGAAAAAGAGGCGCAAAACAGCCTCTGATCATCTCACACAGCCGAAACAGGAGCGACTTACATACGCCACCTCAGCAATTTGCTGACGGACGCTCTCTGACAGGGCTTACACCCCTTTTTTTGTTCCGTAAAGGGATTGAGGTGTGTGCTGAATGTCCCGCACATCCTCGACCTCGTCCCAAGCCTCGGGGTGCAGGTTAAAGCATCCCAAAATGCGAGCTAGAGTGTTGAAAACGACCATCTGACGATTAGAAGGGGGGGAAAACGATACTTTTCTACTTGTGTCGTTCCCCACGAAAATAGTCAATAGGGGGGTCTGAAGGACGGGCTGTTGCCCGGGAAACCCGTCCAACATTTCCTGATGTCCCGTGGTCAGGTTGAAGAAAATTATTTTGGGGGAAAAAGAGACCAAAACTAGCCTCTGATCATCTCACACAGCCCGAAACAGGAGCGACTTTTATACGCCACCTCAGCAATTCTTCGACGGACGCTCTTGACAGGGCTTCTTTCTTTGTTCCGTAAAGGGGTTGGGGTTTGTCTGAATTCCCCCCCACATCCTCGACCCCGTCCGAACCTCGGGGGTGCAGGTTAAAGCATCAAAGTGCGAGCTAAGTGTTGGAAAACGACCATCTGACGATTAGAAAGGGGGGAAAACGATACTTTTTTACTTTGTGTTCCCCCCGAAATTAGGGGGGGCAAAAGGGGGCTGAAAGGGCGGGCTGTTGCGCGGAAGCCCGTCCAACATTTCCCGATTCCGTGGTCGGTTGAAGAAATTTTTTTGGGAAATAGAGACGCAAAA
>BMAV01007267.1:0-14460 GCA_019973955.1 Trichonephila inaurata madagascariensis
ATGTTACTTTTTCTTCCTTTTTTTGCCAAGAAATAGCAGTTAAAGAATGTTTTCTGGTAACAAAATTCTTAAAACAATTTTGAATTTATATTCTAATTCAACTGTGAAACTGAATACATCAAAAACATGATAGAATACATCAAACGTAGCCGGATACCTTAACACATATATTTTTGGTGGCAAACAGAAACAATAAATATAAAAAAAAAAAAATTCAAATTTCTATGAAACTTTTCGCATGTGCAGAAATGGAATATGCCGTAGAATCCTTTTTAAAAAAATTAAAATTTAAAATTGCTGCACATTAGTGTGGAAATCTATGACGGACAGTGGTGCACACAAGGGGTTGCCCTGGGGGTTCGGACCCCCAAAAAAAACCCTTGTTTTTTTTCCCGATTGACTATAATTCTAATATATAGAATAAAATTTAATTAAATATTTGTTATTAATGATTAAATTAATTAATCCCAATTTTCCCATTAATAATTAGTTTTATTGTGTTTTTTTCCCCGAAAATCGACAAAATAAAAAAGGAGCCTCATACAAGAATGGTGAACTTTCGCCCCCGGACCCCTTTTAAAAATTCCTGTGTGCGCTACTGTGCGCATCAGGTAGGACCCTAGCTAGCCATATTTGTGGCCCTCGGATTTTAGTTTTCTCATCAGTGACATAAATAACGGCATTTTTTTTTGCTATTGTGAGGATCTCATTGATCCAATATGCTGATTTATTCGATGACAGCAGATGTCGAAGAATAGTTTGAATGACCAAATTCAAACTCCCCTACTAGTTTCCGAACTGCTACGATGAGATTTTGTTTCAACCAAGTTACACAATCCTCGAGTTTTGTTAATATTCCCGGAAAACCTTTTTGGGCTATAGTTTTTTTCTATTCAATTTCTGACTAATATTTCTCCTTCTTTTTCTTTTTTTCCTCCCCTATTTTACGTTGTTTATTTCTTAATTCATAAAACAAAATACATTATATATATAGTCTTATTCTCTACAAACAAGAGATAATATCCAACAATCACATTCGAAAAACACATAGACAGTAGGAAAATCACCAAAAGAAGGACAAAATGAGCAACCGGATAAAAAATTTTGTGGATGTCGGGAAAGTAAGACCCCGCTTAAAGCGAGGATACGTTCCTTCAAAGTAGAGCGTTTTAAAGCGAAACAACGCCAAAACTATCTTAACATGTTAGTAATGGATTTGGGGGAAAATGGAAAAAAAATTTGGGTTTGGTAAAATTTAATAATTTTTTTTTAATAAAATTAAAAAACATTTATTTCTTTAAAAAAAAAAAACAATAAACGAATTTTACACATAAAACAAATAAAAAAATTTTCAGTCAGATCATTCAGTCTGTTGGGTTTCCAATTTTCTGCCTTTTGTGAAGAAGGACTTTTGAAGTTCCAAAAAATGCAGCACTAATTTTGGAGATGGACGTTCCCAAAAATTTCTTCTAATCACTTGCATTTTGTTTCCAGTGAAGCTTTTTTTGGTTGTTTTTTTTTGTTTCCATTATCACCCATGATAAAAACTAAAAAACATAATATCTGTCACTGTATTAATCTTTTATAGTATTATATAAATTTATACTTACAATAATGTCAACAAATATTGCACATGACAAAAATGTGTCCGTACAGCACCGCAAAAACTAATTCCGTAGTAACTTCGAATGAGTGAGGGAGAGTTTTTTAGCATCGCAATCTAAAGTTACACGAGGGCTATCGACGACGTACCTTGTAATTTTGAACCGCGATCAAGTGACGAGGACGACACCTAAACTAGCACCTCTCTCTCCTATTTTCCGCAACACACCAACGGGAGGATGTTTGAGCTTCGACAGATTTAACGTATATCGACCCCATCTACACGGGGTCTTCAGTGGTACTAGGCTCAAACTCATGACATTCCAACCATGAGTCCTTGGCCTTAATCACAAGGCTACCTCCGCCAGCATTACTCCGAATAGCTTAGAAACCATTGCCAAGATTTTCCCAATTGTTCTGAGCAATTGACGACGAATCTCGCAATTTTAAGCCACAGTAAAATGACGATCATATCTTACACTTCAGATTACCACACGTTCTCAATATGAAGAATTCTAGCTTCGATACATTTTTAACGTGTATCACAACCTCTACACAACGGTCTTAACCCTTAACTTCCCACAGTTGCATTTCTGCAACATATATGATTTATTTTAATTTAACAGACTCAATATTTTTTTAATTGCCTACAAATCCCTTATCTGAGAAAAAAAGATTGCTGCAACGAAATACATGCTAATTTTGTCACTAGATGTGTGTGTGGAAGTACGTTTTTTCCAGATATCACAACAATTATAAAAATCTGACGCCTCAAGAACTGTGTTTTTGCTATAAAAAGAATCCGTTATATTTTATGCTTCCTCTTGTTTATTGACGAAATAAATTACCAGGTAAGAAATTTAAACATTTTACGCTCATTTAAAAGTAATTTTGATTTTCTAATGGGAAAAAGTTTGAAAGAAATTTGATTTTAATTATATGTTGCAGGTCTGCAACATTGGTCTTTGGTTACCATTTTGACATGGCCAAAAAGCGTATACTAACCCAAAATGAAATTGATAGATATATGAATAATTCGGACGAATTGAGTGAATTAAATGAGGATAGTCTTGAATATTCTGATGATAATGTTGATTTTTACCTGATTGTGTGTCACCTAGTGAAGATTCGGATAGCGACTGTGAAAATAGTATTGGTTCACAAAATACACAATTCAGAATATTTAAAAATTCCAATGATGATAATAAATTAGACAGAAATATTTCAGTCAGAGGACCTTTTTTAAATTTACCGTGATTTTGCAAAAGCTTGTAAATGGATAATATTTATGATATTTAGTGTCACTTAGATTAGAATACATGTATAAAATTGTTTTAAGGACATTATGACAAAAAAATATTTAACAATATTTTGGCAAAATTAACTAGAATAACCTTTTTTCCAAATGTCTCTTTTTGTAAAAATGCTTCTATTGCATTAATATTTTGCCTGTATTCAGCTCAGACCTCTGTACAGAGGCTCAACTAGAATTTTTGAAATGCATAACTCGGAAGTCGTTTTATCATGTTTTACGAAAACAGAAGGAGTAATTTTTAAGAAAATACGCCGATAATTATTTCAAATGGTTGTAACTCTGAAAATAATTTGAATTTTTCAAAATCATAGTTGAGCCTCTGTACAGAGGTCTGAGCTATATACAGGCAAAATATTAATACAATAGAAGCATTTTTTACAAAAGGAAAACATTTGGAAAAAGTTTATTCTAGTTAATTTTTGCCAAATATTGATTTAAATAATATTTTTGTCATAATGTCCTTAAAACAATTTTATACATGTATTATAATCTAAGTGACACTAAATATCATAAATATTATCCATTTACACGCTTTTGCAAAATCACGGTTCCGAACGTAGTCGGATACCTTAAGAATAATAAAACATTGTCAAAGATTTTTTATGGAAAAATCAAAACATTTCATTGAATGAAGAAGTAATAGAAATTCTATGGAGATGACACGTTACCAAGCAAAATTATGGATTTTGGAGTGCGAAAAGTGTAAAGAAGGACTTCGTTATAAAAATCAATTACTGTTTTAAAAATTTTCATTATATGCTAAGGCTAAAGCAATCATATTCCAATGAATAATAAAATCCTTATATAAAAAAAAGTTTTGTAATTTACAGCACTACTGCGCAATGTGTTGCACTTCTGCAACAAACAAATTCAATTTAAAACAGCTTAAATTTTTTTATGTGTTTTTCACTTTTATTATATTACTTGAGAACTAGCTGATATAATTTTTTCATAGAAATTTAAAAAATTGGGAAGTTAAGAGTTAAAATAACCTGAGGACTCGAACTCACGTAATAATGCCGACCATTCGACTATCGTAGCCACATTTTTCAAAAGGAAAGAAGTTTTAATTGAATCGGTATTTAAAATTGCCATTTTAAAAAAGCCTCTTTCTTGATTGAGGAGTAGCATTCTAAGTCCTTTAACAACTTATTCACGATTGTGTTATTAAATTACTTCGAGTTTGTTTTATATCGTGCGTATGTGTTTGTGAACGGCTCAAAAGTTCCAAATTATTTTCAAATATGTGTTAGTGTTTGCTATCTATAAAAGTTGTATCGATACAGCTAAGTAAATGTTTATCGTCTTTGTCTTTGTCTGTGTCAATACAGCTAAGTATTTATCACTTCCTCGACTGCTAATCTAGAACAAATGTTTCATTTTTAATTTTAGGTTTCAAACATCAAGATACAATTTTGTTTGTTTATTTTGCATGAATCATACCAACAAAGTCCCGGTACATTTTAAAATGGCACAAAGCATAAAATGAAGTACGTAGCCAAAACTTCAATCGGGGGGATTTTGCATCCTTAATAAAGTAAAATGCATTCGGACCTGCAATTTACAAGCCTCTATTTTGCGAATTTCTCTATTTTGCAAACTCTTTCCTGGAACCAAGAACGTTTTATTATTTTCTTTGTAAAATAACCTCCAAATAGCGAAGTACATTTTCAATTTAACGAACTTTTTCTCTTGTAATTCGATTTTTTTTCTCCCTTTTTTGGAAAATATTTCTGGACATTCGAAACTATTCTCTCTTTTAACACATTTTTATGATGATCAATGGCCTTGAACTGGTTTTACAAGGTGCCTAACTCACCCAGAACAGTAAAATTTCAGTAATTTTTCAAAACAAAAAACTCAAACAAAATTAAAAGAATCAATAATTACAAGTAAATTTAAGGACGCGTGTGGACGCATTAAAGACGCATGCTTAAAATTACTTGTTACAAAATAACGTACGTTTAAAATTTCTTGTAGGCTTAAAAATTAGAAAATATCATTAAAAAATTCATGAATTTTAATATAAAATTATTTTTGAAAGTTGAAAATAGTGTATTCCAAACAATGCTTTTTTTTCTTGATTTCCTTGCAGTTTTCTTTTTGATGGGTAAAATATATGAAATAAATTAAAGAATATTAAAATATTACTTTACACAAAAAAGTGTGAATAATTACTTTTTTAATTATATTTAGTGTTTATGAAGTTAAAATTTGTTTTAAATGGGGTTTCTAAAGTATATTAAAAGATAAATCTCTCTTTAACGAATTTTTCACATTATGATTTTTTTCGAGATTAACGAGTTCGTTAAATAGAGGTCTGACTGTATATATATGCATCTAAACCAGTAGCGCACACAGGAATTTTTCAAGGGGGGGAGGGGGGTCCGCGGTCGAAAGTTCACCATTCTTGTATTATGCTCCTTTTGATTTGATCGATTTTCAGGAACAAAACACAGTAAAACTATATTGAATAAATAATTAGCTTAATTAATAAAAATTAATCATTAATAACCCAAAAACTTACTTAAATTTTACGTACTATATACTTAGAATTATAACCCCAGAAAAAAAACAAGGGGCTTTGGGAGGGTCGACTTCAAGACCCCTTTTGCACTATCTAAACATATACGCCATGCCGCGCACATAACATATTTTCAACTTACATACATCTCAAAGGATTGAGTTATACATAGCATTGCGTTCATAAAAAAAATTATTTTTAAATAAAATTTATGTATAACTGAATGAAATCTCCAACAAAACTAAAATAAATGCATGTAAAAAAATTGCTACCACATTTTAAAAAAATGAAGAGCTTTTACTTAATGTAGCTGGGATTTCCCCTCCCTTATAAATTGTAAAAAAAAAAAAGCTTTTATTAGTTATGAGGTGTACTTACAATTATTTTCATTTTAGCGTATGTAATTTGAAAAGTTCAGAGACCACTACCTTAGAGTAATGCAAGATTATATATGTATAATTAACAAAATAGTTTAATAAAATATTTTTTTTAAAAAAATGAATGCTATATAAGCATATAATAACCCATTCACTGCCAATTACGAGATATCTTGTAGTGTGTGCAGCAAGTTTAGATTTTTGATTACATATCTATATTTGAGTTAGGAATTATCTGAAAGGACGATAAAAAATGTATACTGCGCAAAAAAAAAATTATTAATTAAATGACTATTTTATTACATATTAATAATATATATATATGAATAGATTCCCAAAAATTTAAAAAAAATACTTTTATTGTTGTTGCTGAGTATGATGAGCTTTAACCCTTAACTTTCTCCCCATTTTTTAAATTTCTATGAAAAAATTATATCAGCTGGTTCTCAAGTAATAATAAAAGGGAAAAATATGAAAAAAAAATTAAGCAGTTTTAAATTGAATTTCAGTCACTTTTTTGTTTGTTGCAGAAGTGCAACATTGTGCAGTAGTGCTGTAAATTACAAAACTTTTTTTTTATATGATTCATTTATATTCATCATGAAATGTTTAAATGTCTTACCTGGTAATTTATTTTGTCAATAAATAAAGAGGAAGCATAAAACATAATGGATTCTTTTTATAGCAAAAACACAGTTCTTAAGGCATCAGAGATTTTTATAATTGTTGTGATTTCTGGAAAAAATGTACTTCCATCTAGTGACAAAATTAGCATGTATTTCGTTGCAGTAATATTTTTTTCTCAGATAGGTGATTTGTAGGTAACTAATATTCTGTTAAATTAAAATAAATCATATGTTGCAGAGATGCAACAGTGCGAAGTTAAGAGTTAAATCAACGCAAAGTGCTGGATTGTCCAGACTCACTAGGCAAAAATACCTAGCCTCTCTACATTTTTTTTTTTGCTTTGTACACATTCGACATGGCTTTGTAGGTATCCTTTTTCTTTTTTTTTATGAGAGGAAGATGTTGTAAGCAATGAAAAGCACACAGTTGTATTTATATCATAGTTGCTGACATCAAATAAATGTATAAAAACTGATCCCCTAAATTGACGGTATCCTTATCTTTTTATTCCCTCTACTTTTTTTATTATTATAGAACATGGTAGATTTCAAAGTAGGGCAGAGCGATTTTCTAGTACCAATGGATGGTTTTCCTGAGGTCTGCTGTTGTTGTGTCCTTTCGAAGGGAAGGAATGTAAGTGGCCAGAGGCTGAAACAGCTTGGACCTATACACGATAGATGGCGATACCACATATCTCCACCTCCACAATTTAGGCATGGAACTAGAGGGGAGGGAAATATTCTTCAGCCTCCTGCACCCGTGGTTTCTGCTGCGACCGCCCACAAGACTTTCGGACCCACTGATTTAACGAGCACGTATTCCATGTGTACTCGGAGGGCATTTGGTGGCATCGAACCCAAGCCCTCCGGTCTGGAGTCCGATGCTCTAACCTCTAGGCTACCCTTGGCCCATGAGGTATGCTAATTATTATTTATCAGTCCATTTTAAAAACTTAGAGCTCTGTATAACTACCATCGCCTTATAGGTTTTTCCCTAAGAGGATCAGTACACATCTATATGAAAACCTGACATAACATTACACATCTGACTGTCGCCAGAAGAAATTAGGTGACCAGCTTGTAAAATCAAACAAAATGAAAAGAACATCTTTGTATATGAAGATTTTTATTGGGGGGGAACACACTGCGAGATAATTCGTAAGTGGCACTCAGCGCAAGTATCTTTTTCAGTGATCCCAGCTTCGAGTTATCTAGTAGTGTTTTTTTTTCAATAAAAATCACTGTATACGCATAACAATATTATATAAGAAACTTAACATTAGTATATTTTGTAAAATTTCATGTTTTTTTAAAAAATAAAACCGTGGCGTTCAGGGACGTCTTAAGGCATGGGCCAACTGGGCCCGGGCCCAGGGTCTCACCCTCGACGGCTGCCTAATTTCATTCTGGACTCTTAAGATCCTGAACCGGATAATTTTAATGTGGTCAAATATTATTACCGTTCATATTCTCTGAAAAACAAGGAATTTCAAACAGCATGTCAACTGCTTAAAATGTTAAGACTGTATTATTATGTGAGGACCGTTGTCCATGTCTAGGTCTAGGCCTAATACCATAAACAATCATTTAACTCACTGAGTCCAAATGCGGTCAGTGGTCGAGCCGGTTTGTGCCTAGGTTTCTTTTTTAGATAGTGAGTCGTGCACATTTATTGGTTTCAAATTACCGTTTGAACGAGTATTTGACAATGCATGCTATATACTGACTACTTTTAAAGATTTTAGGTAGGGCCTACTTTTGCATAAGGGCCCAGGGCCTCAAAGAATTTTAAGACGTCCCAGGTGGTACTCAGGGCACGCTCTAAATTTGCCTGGCAGCATACCTACCATCGTATCAGCCGTATCAATGATATGGGGCCTCCAAGCTTAAGGGGTCCCAATATGTGTCAGAAAAAATCGCAAAACATTGAGAGCCCACCAATTGATTGATTGAATGATTGATACCGCGGCCGTTAAGAGCCCACCAAAAAGGGCCTCCAAGGAATTTTGATACTGGGCCCACTCTCCTGGCAGTGAATGGGTTAAGTAATAATTGGACTGAATTTCATAAAGACTACTACTACTCATAAAGGCTACTTTTTTAAAGTAGCATTTTGTGTCCCATTAACACGCACAAATATTCTCTTATCTCTTATTCAATACACTTGAAAAATATACATTGCGTCAGTTAAATTTAACATTAAATTATACATCCGGTACCAAATTTTATGAAATCCGGCTAATTTATTTATTATCCTTGTCACGTAAAAAAAAAATCTCTCTGCCAGTAATGACACTTTAAATACCCGTCCGAGAGTCTTTTCGATAAATATCATCTCGGGATTACGCGCGTCACTTGCGATCCGGATGCACAGGAGATCGCGTTTCTGATGACAGGGTCAGAGACACCCTCTAATTGGACGTATCGTGATCTTCGCATTATCATGATACGGGGGGTTCCCCAGTGTGACGTCAAAAGTAACGTCTGTTCCGTCTGTGTCCGGGTTATGAATGAAAACATCGGCCTCTTTTACGTGAATGGAAAAGAAAGAAAAAAAAAAAATAGGAGCGTAATGGGTGTTTGTGTTTGGTTTGCAAGTTGATATTTTTGTAAAAAGATCGCCCTGTGCCCTTCGGGCGAAATTATTTTTTTAATAAAATTAGGGAAATATGCACAAAACTGTGCTAGACAACATCCTGTCCATTCAACAAACGCTTATTACAGGGGTGGCCACTGAAGTACTGAACACTTAGTACTAAAAGTTTTTTAAATTTTGAAAAGATTTAACCATTCTTCAAGATTAAAAATTTTGAAAAGATAAGCAACCACTTTTTGCAATTTTAGTAAAATGGGGTTGTCTCAAACAACAACAAAAACCCTTCAAATTTGGATTAAAATATGTTAGTGAATAAATGTTTTTTGCTACGATTATGATAAAATAAACTTCACTCACAAAACTAGCTGATGTGCATCTATAATAACCTAATTTTGTAAGCATCTGCAAGAGCTAATCCCTATATAGATGACTTGGTAAAATAAGTAGTATTTCAAAAGCGAGTTTAAGTAAATACTGTGAGTTTAACAATTATTTTGATGATTCCAGTTGCTCATTTTTATTTTACATCTAACTATTTTATTTTATATATATTTTATAGTGATTGAACTTGTGCACACACACATATATACACATACACACACTCACATGCAAACACACGCACACACACACACACACACATACATATATACACCCACACATACACACACACATATACACACATACACACACACATACACACACATACACACACACATACACACACACATACACTCACATACACACACAAAGCTGATCTATCCAGCGGTACAAAAATTACATTTTTATATTAAACGGTTGTTTTATAATGGATTTTTATAATGAGGGTATATATATATATAAGACTTCAGGTCCCCCTGTGTACAAAATATCGTCAATTTGGGGCTAATGTTGACAAAAAATGTCCGAACGTTAATGCAAGATGATGCGATTATAACATAAGTATCTTTATATTAATATTTGTGTCCATTTCTTACGTTTCCAATTATCCTCTTTAAGAGAGAATGTTGCTCTTTAAATTTATCAGGACTCAGTTTTTGACTTAATTGCCGCCCTTGTCACATGACCGTAGCTCAATCTCTTTTGCTTCACTATTTATTTTATCAGCTAGATCAGCGATACTCAACCTGCGGCCCGCCAAGCCGTTTTAAGTGTCCCGGTCATGGCCCATTGCTCTGAAAAATTCACTTATTTAAGAACATTGTATAAAAAATTTGGTGGGAAATTCTTTGTCAAGAAATCAAATATATTAATTTTGCTTTTTGTTGTCGGTGTCGTACGGGTACGAATTGATATTTTTTTTCTATTTGGAACAGTTATGGTTAGAGATAACAGACAACAGTGGAATGAACAGTGGGTGAAATTAATATTTTTAAGTATGTTTCATATCTCGCAAGCGAAAAATATTCGAAGGAAATATATCGTTTCAAGACGATTGGGAAGTTGACTATTTTGTAGTGAAAAACAAGCATGGATCAGTAATTGTTTGATTTGTCACGAAATGCTATATTCAAAAAATACCAATAAACAGGAAACATTCAATGACACTTTTCCTCGAAGATCTTTTTCAAGAGGTGATAAATAGGCTTTTTCTTGAATAATCCTTGCAAAAGCAACAAAGTGTTTTGCCAGTGGTAATATCACTGAGGTAACTAAGACATCCCATGAAGTTTGTTATATTATTGGTTATCATATGAGACCGTTTACCGATGCATACATTGTGAAGGAGTGTTTCTTAAATGCTTCTAATTTAGTGTTAGTAACAAAAATAAAAAATATGAAAAATAATAATTAAAAAAATCAAAACAGGAGAAATAATATTATGATTAATTTTCCACATTTAAAATTTTTCAATGTTATCTTGATCTTAAAAAGCATTTCTCCTCCCTCTCCCCATTTATCCTCATGTTGCGGCCCGCGTGAAATAACTAACATATGTATGCGGCCCAGTAGAAAAAAGATTTAGTACCCCTGAGCTAGACATTAGCTTAAATGAGAAATTAATTTCATCTAGTTGTAATACGCTTATAGAGCAATCATGGAAACTTTATTAAATCATGAGTATGATAATAAGATTTCACAACTTGTACGTCTGAAGCTTATTATAAAGATACAAATGGTCGAATGAATATACAGTCGGACCTCTATTTAACGAAGTCGCTAAATCCTGAAAAAAAATTCGTTGTATGGAAAATTCACTAAATAGAGACTCATCTCTTAGAAACCGCATAAAACAAACTTTTAATTCATAAATGCCACATAATATTTTTTAAAAAATAATTTTTCTCACTTTTTCTGAAAATTAATATCTTTATTCATTTTATATATTTTAACCATTAAAAAGAAATTTGCAAAGAAAACAAAAAGGGAAAAAACAAACAAACATTGTATACACTCTATTTTCAACTTAAAAAAAATAATATTATGTTAAAATAATTGAATTTTTTACCACATTTTCTAATTTTAAACCTACGAGTAATTTTAAACATACATTATTTACAACCAGTAACTTTAATTTAGGACACATGCGTCCTTGCATTTAATTACTGATAAAATCTACTAATTTTACCTGAGCTTTTTGTTTGTAAATTACTGCACTTTCATTGCTCTAGGTGAGTTAGGCTACTGACCACTGTAAAGGCTACTGACCACTGTAAAGGCTACTGACCACTGTAAAGGCTACTGATCACTGTAAAGGCTACTGACCACTGTAAAGGCTACTGACCACTGTAAAGGCTACTGACCACTGTAAAGGCTACTGATCACTGTGCTAAAAGAGAGAATGACTTGAAAATTGTCCTGAAAAAAATAGGGAGGAAAAAAAAAATCGAATCACACACAAAAGAAAAAGTTCCGTGAAGTATAAAATACACTTCGTTGTTTGGAGGTTATTTTACGAAGAAATAGTGAAATGGTGCTTTGTTCCAGAAAAAAGATCTCAAAGTAGAGGTTCATAAAATGGAGGTTTGACAGTATATGATGAAAATGAGATATACGGTTCCAAACGAAGGATTCAACAAACGAATTTCGTTATTCAAAAACAGCGTGACTGTTGATATAATGGAGCAACTAGTAGATTTCTTTAAGGTATCCGACTACGTTCGGAACCATGATTTTAAAAAGGCGTATAAATGGATAATTTTCATGATATTTAGTGTCACTTAGATTAGAATACATGTATAAAATTGTTTTAAGGCTATTTTGTTAAAAAAAAAAATTATTTAAATACACTATTTCAACAAAAATTAATCTAGAATAACCTTTTGCAAAATGTTCTCCTTTTAGAAAAAGCTTCTTATTATAATAATATTTTGCCTGTACTTTAAATAATATTTTTGCCTCACTCAGACCCTCTGTGTCAATGGCTCAACTATGATTTTTGAAAAATTCACATTACTTTCAGAGTTACAACTATTTAAAATAATTATCGGCGTTTTTTTCTTAAAATGTCTCCCCTCTGTTGTGTGTCTTAAGATATGGATAAACCCACTTCTAAGTTATATATTTTAAAAATTCAAGTTGAGCCTCTGTAGAGAGGTTTGAGTTATATACAGGCAAAATGTTATTATAATAGAAGCATTTTTCACAAAAGGAAAACATTTTGGAAAAAGATTATTCTAAGTTAATTTTTTGCCAAAATATTGTACTTAAATAATTTTTTATTGTAATAGTATTCTTAAAACAATTTTATATACATTTTCTAATCTAAGTGACACTAAATATCATAAATATTATCCATTTATACGCTTTTGCAAAATCACTGTTCCGAACGTAGTCGGATACCTTAATAGAGACAGATTTTTGCTTATCCTTTTAGATTTAATAATTAAAGTCAATAGAAGCAAAACAGAATTTTGCCTGATGGGAGATGGATATTATAAAGTCGTTTTTGTAATCATGTTTCTCTCTTAGTACGTTAAATCCGGGAGTTTTTATAGGAAGTACTAAAGCTTTAGAAAAAGCAACAGCTAAATACCCCATTGATGGAGTTTTATATAAAATATTTTCTGTATCTCAGTTTAGCTATTCATTCATTCAGGATAAATGTTTTTTCGGGGTAGATCCCCAAGCGATTAGTATTGGCTTGTGCAGATAACAATGCATTTAACTGAAACCATGAAAAGTCTCTTTTTGAATTCAACCATTATTACATGAACTTCATAGGAGCTTATGTAGCAAGTCAACCTATGCGTCATCAATCCCTAGAGCAGGGATGGCGAACCAGTGGCACGCGTGTCATCAATGGTACGCAATACAATATTTTGGGCACGCCAGTGATCAAAACGGTTTGCATTTTATTTCAAAATAACAAAGTTCACTATGAAGTATTACAACAGGGACGGCTCTAGGGCTGGACAAACCGGACCCCTGCCCGGAGCGGCAAATTTTAAGGGCGGTGTAACGTCGTCAGTCATTCGTACCCAAGAAAATTTGTTACAGCCATACTTTAATATATTTAAATAAATAAAATTTATTAGCTTCAAAGAATATTCATTAAATAGGCCAGTGGACAGTCTTATCACTAGCAGGAACAGTCCATAGCTTTTCCGGGCTCCAGTTTACTCCATGGCTCTATCTCCAAGTCCCCGCCCGTCCAAGTCGCTCCAGGTTTTCTTCGTCCGATCGTCTTTTCGTCCGTTTTTTTTTCTCCGTCCAAATTCACCCCTTTTTAAAACACTGTGGGCGGGTCCACCACGCGCCCCTGCTCTCCCTCATTGGCAGGTCAAAAGAAAAGGGTCGGCCCTCGTCTTCCTCATTGGCAGGTCAAAGAAAAGGTCTGGCCCTCGTCCCGGGCCATCTGCGTCCCTCAATTTCGCTGCGGAAAAACACGAACATACCATCCGTCTCGAATCCAAGGGCGCTATAACTCACATCTATATTCATTCACACCTGGGCTTACAGCCCCACTTCCTCAATGCCTCTGTCTTCTATTCAAAACTTTCATAAAGGAATGCCTATCGACATCGATATTCCTTAGCCATTGTATATTCCGCACCAGATGTCTGCGCTGACCGAGGCCAGTTAACAAACAATGACCCCATGGCCACCTGCACCTGTCATCCAACATCTGTTTGGTGATGGATGGATAGGGTGATTTCAGATGAACGGACAGGGTGGGGTTCATCAATTGAAGACGTCACAACTTATTCCTTCCCCTGAAAAGGTCCATTTCACTGGACTGCTCTGGCCCTCCCAGGCCAGTTCAGTTCTAATATTTCACACCGAAAAGGTTGTCTTATCAATGAGACTGACCAGACAGCAATCCAAGTAATAAATACAATCAAAGGTAAAATAAATAAATAAATCCAAAATTTATAAAAATATTCACTTTACAACCAAACTTAAATCCCAAATCTTGATTCTTTTCCTTTCTGTAAGTTACATCACACCTTTTAAATTTTCAGGTTTTAAAGAAGTTAAAT
>BMAV01007268.1:0-29826 GCA_019973955.1 Trichonephila inaurata madagascariensis
TATAGAGATGAGTATTAAATTTTATTTCTTAGCGTATATGGGAATGTGAATTGTAGTGTATATATATAGATCTGGATACAGTGTGCGTACACAAGGGGGCGTCCTAGGGGTCGGACCTCCCTAAGCCCGTGATTTTTCCAATTGATTATAATTTTAAGTATATAATACGTAAAATTTAATTAAATATTTGTTTTTAATGATTAATTTTATTAATACTAATTATTTATTCAATAATTAGTTTTTTACTGTTTTTTGTTCCCCAAAATCGACAAAATCAAAAGGAGCATGATACAAGAATGGTGGACTTTCAACCCTTGGAAAATTTTTTTTCACTACTGTCTGGATATATATAATTCACAGAATCCTTCGTCGATTCGAATATGATGTTGTTTCTAATGCCCCTTGAATGACGCCTACAAAACTCATCGTGGCAAAATGCGATATTACGTCTGTTGTTAGTCATAATTTTGAGCAACCTGCAAATGATAAAATGTTTTAGCTCAATCCCCCCCAAATTTGAGGAGAACAACCTGAGGGACAAAGGGGTCCCACCTCTTTTCCCCCTACTAACAATCTCTCGAGGGACTTTCGGATTAAGACTATCAGTGGCGCACACAAGGGGGGGGTCCTGGGGTCCGCCAAGTCCTTGATTTTTCCGATTGATTATAATTCTAAGTAAATAGTACGTAAAATTTAATTAAGTATTTGTTATTAATGTTTAATTTTATTCATTAACGCTAATTATTTATTCAATAATTAGTTTTTACTGTTTTTTGTTTCCAAAATCGACAAAATCAAAAGGAACATGATACAAGATTGGTGAACTTTCGATCCCGGCCCCCCTTGAAAAATTCCTGTTTGCGCTACTGAGTACTATACTTTTAAAAAATATCCATGATTTTTTCCCAGATTTTCGACCCGAGGCCTTACGGCATATCAATCAGCGTCAATAACAACCATACTGACAGCGGGGGTAGAGAATAATTTAAATATTTTTCCGCTCAAATGAGTTTTATTTATTAGGGATTGTTACTTACGCTGTATTTGGATAACAATGAGAGAATAATTTTTTGTCGTAATAAGATTTTTTGTTTATTAAATATTCATTGAAGGTTTACACTCATATTTAACATATAATCTTATTTTACTTGTAGTAATTCATTTTCTAAAGTTTTTAAACATTATGTGAATTACTCGATATTAATATTTAATTTGTTTCAAAAATTTGACTTAAAAAGCGAAATATAATCTACGGATTCAATCTTTGAGAGAGTCTTTGACTTTGAGAGTTAATTTTTATCAAAAAATACAGTACTTTTTGTGGCAACTTTCTTCTAATTGTTAGGCATGATTCTTTACAATAGCTCTAGCTCGAAATTTTCGTAAAAGTAAATTTTTTCTTAGTACTCTCATCAGGGGCGGATCTAGGCCAGGACAATCCGGACCCTTGCCCAGGGAGGCAAATTTTAAGGGCAGCATTTGGATCGAATTTGAAAACTACTTTTTTTGTTACAAAGAACTTGAAAAATTTTCTGAAATATTTAGGGTGTGAATTACACATTTAACATATCTTATGTTTTTTATTTTGTATTCTGTTTATTTAATGATGGTTTTCTTTTGTGTGTTTTTAAAATTAAAGGGTTTGAGGTGGGTATATGTTAAAAAGCATGAAATTTAATATGTTTACACATCTTTCCTTGTAAATTTATCCCCATCCCCGGGGGAGGTCACAAAGGATGTTCCTTTCACCCTTACGATGCCCGGTATCAACTATCCAAAGAGGACAAAAGGGTAATAAGAGGTTCTGATGGATAGAGAGTTACAGGAGGGTTTTTTTTTAGTCCTGAGTGTAGTTACTTAAGTTAAAACATACGCTTGTAATCCCCACCATCAGTAGACTATTTTTCGAAGAAATTGGCCTGCTGAAATTGACGGTTCATTCTTTTAATTTCACTCGTTTGACATAATAACAAGTAATTATGTCCATAATTTCAAATTGTTTTGAATCTTTTAAGACTTAAAATATTATATAAGTATATATATATATATATATATATATATATATATATATATATATATATATATATATATATATATATAGGCTAATTCTCCCCAAACAAGAGATAACATCCAAACAATAACATTCGAAAAACACGTAGACAGTAGGAAAATCATACAATGAAGGACATGAGTAAACGAGATTAAAAATTATAAAATGGATGCTGCAGTGTTATAAACATTACTGACTTAGGACAGCTATTATATAAAATAATTTATATAAAAGCGGGGTTGAACATGTTTTTTGGCCAGCCAACCTTCCCCCTTTTATGTAAATAACACTGAGCAAAAACCAATAGAAAACAATGGATAGGAATATCTAAATCCATTATAAGATGGAGGTAACTTACCTAAAAATTGCACTTACAAATGCAAAGCCCGCGCTAAATCTGAGTGCAATAAATAAGTTATTGCCAGATTCTAGACCCTAATGCAGATTTAAATCAAGTGAACGGCTGAAACGTAGCACTTAACAAAAATATAAAAAGAATGGAAATAAAAATTAATAAGAGTTGCAATTTATAGCATAACTTTAATAACACTAGAGTAAATATGAATAAAATAATAATAAGTAATTTTATCTAATATTAGATTATGGAGATAACTATAACTATGAAATATTTAAGTTTATAGTAATAAACTATTATCACAATCTCAGAATTTTTATCCTAACTATATTTTGAATAGCTTTATTCATATAACTATTAATAAAATTGATTGGGTATTTCTGATTTAAGCAATATATAGTAAAATGTTTATAGTTATTTATAATGTCTCATTTTTTTGACACCAGAAATTTATTACGTTGTATATAATTAATAACAATATTTCTGAATATAGAGGAACTTTTATAATATTGAAATTAAATTCTCTTTTATCATAAATATTAGAAACTATTACATTATCATATAATTTGACATGTATGTCAAGAAAATTTGCTTCATTGTTGTTATTATTTGTCTGTATTAATTATATATATATATAAAGAGAGAGAGAGGCGGCATTGGGGAGACAGGGGCGGCATTTTCCATTTTGGTCGGGGGCGGCAAAACTGCTAGAGCCGGCCCTGCTGTCCTGTCAATTTTTTTTCTATTCTTCTTGAACCGTTTTTCAAAGTCCGTTCAGTGTTCTTAGATACCGTTTTCCTAAGGCTATAGTTTTAATAAACCGAAAACACAAAAGTCCATTGCAGAAGCGCGTAGGTTGATTTTAAACGTATTTCGTCATGTGGGCTACACTTTATTCCTGCTTCGGCAGTTGACTTAGTAGCGTGACTAGAGTCATTTTCCATATGAAGCTCCACTTTATGAATGTCCTTTCCATGTAAAGTTGGAATTTCTTCTTCAAAAATTGGTTCTTAGATATTCTGCTGACAGTAGAGTGAATTAATTTTCGTTTTACTTGTGACTTTCTCGACTTTTAATTTGCCATTGTTAGAAAATCCTGCAACTATCATGAATTCCTTTCAGAACTTTACTGTACACTGACGAAGCCATTTTTAAGAGTTATTCCTGTTAGTTGAGAGATAGAAAATTCATCTTCTCTTAATACAGTCTCTTAAATATGCCCATACATCATCTAGTGTTGCCGAAAATTTCAATTTTTCAGCAGTTCGGTGTTTTTTACATAATTTTCGGCAATTTGCTTTTTTTTCAGCGATGTGTTTTAAAAAAGGAGCCGAACTTTAGGTTTAAACATGTGTTTCAACTTTACATAAAGCCTTATGAATGATTTTAATTACAATTTCAAAATGAGTGTTTGGTTTTATGGCGCAAGAGCCAAATCTGGCTAAACTGCGCCAAACAAGCATAACAGAAGCGTATCTGGAATTACACGAGTTGTGAAATGTCTTGCATTCGTTTCATTCACCTTGAGTAAATTGTAACATTCCTGCATTTTCATATTTTAAAAAAGTAAAGTATTCGTTACATTTAGGAATATATGCTTAAATAATTATTCAAAAAAGTGCAGTGAAGAAATTTTAACCGTGAAGGATAACCGAAAAATGAAGAAATTTAAGGCCAATTAAATTAATATTTGCTTTTTACATTTTTCTATTTTATTTATTTAAATATTCAATTATTGATTCGTATGTTATTCACTGTGCATGTATTTATATCCTTGTAATTTTTTTATACTACATACATTTTATGAACATGTTTAATTGTTCATATAACTACTATTTGAAGAAAAATTATTTATTTATTTACGTTATATTCGTTTAAATTATTTTCATAAAGATTTTAGCATTCAAAGTATGTAAAATGTTATTTTTTTAATTTCAAAACTTTTGTTTTGATTTTTAGATATTTTACCATAGCATAATATTGAATTTTAATGCATATGCATAAAAATAATGTAGTTAATAGTTTAAATAATATCATCACAAATGCAAATGATTCAAAATTTGAAACTAATCAGTACGTTGCCTCATTAATGATATATTCCATGAAAAGTTTTTTTCTGATTATTTATAGGTAAGTGTATTTACTAATGTATATATATATATTTAACGTCCTATATTTGCTACATAATTATTATGGTGTCTAAACTGTTCATGTCATATGCATTTTTTATGTAATAATATGCCTCAAATACTTTACTTTTCCTATTTTCTTTACAAGTAAATGTTTCTTTTTTATTTTATTGGATTGAAATTATTTTATATTTTTGAATATTGAATGAATGAATTATTTTAATTGAATATTTTTAACGTATAATCTAGAATCTATTTTTACTATATAATTACGGTGGTGTCTAAAACTGTTTGTCACTTCTATATTTGTATATATTTTTGCTTGCATTTTTTTTTGTAATACTTTCTTTTGTTATGATTCATTGATTCTATGAGCATAAAAAACTATCATTTCACAGGAAAAAGGAACTCCAGCAAAATGTTTTTAAATTCACATGATTTTTTATTAATATGCCTCTAATACTCTACTTTTCAAATTTTCTTTGCAAGTAAATGTTTTATTTTTTTATCTGATTGACGTTATTTTACATTGAGTCAGTTTTTTCTTATAATGTTGGGAGCCTTTCATGAGTAATTTTGTCCCTTTTTCCGGGAAAATATTATGCACCATTCTAGCGTGTTAATACATAACTTTCATCAAAAAATATTCTAAGTGAGAATTAAAAAAAAATAATCAATATAAATGCGGAAATTTTAGTCTATGACATGAAAAGAAATAAAGCTTTATATTCCTCACAGAGCGAATGCGCATAGAAAAGCTTTCCCTCCTTTCGTGACGTCATCAAAACTCTGTCGTGGCCTGGTCCTTTCAAGGTAGCTTGGCTATACCCCCGCGTCAGCTAACCTTCGCTTTGCGTTCCGTAGGAACGCATACGAAAATGCTTTGATTAGAAATATGCAGAACGGCTCAGATCATTCCCGCCGTCGAATTCTCAAAAAAATATTTCTCTTCACTTGCCTGAAGAAGGGTTGAGTTGAGTTGAGTTGAGTTTGGGGTTTTCTGGCGCAAGAGCCAATTCTGGCTATACTGCGCCAAACAATTGTTAAAAATATTAAAAACGTATTATAATATTTAAAACACAGTAATAAAGTATAAGGTAAAATATTATAAAATATTAATTTTATTTTCATGAAATAAAAGCATTTAATTTTTGTGGGGCATATCCCAGCAATTCAAATAAGTTTAAAACAGATCTATCGCAGTGAGTGAGTGAATGTAATATATTAAACAAAAATTAAAAATGTTAAGAACTAGACAAAGGTTAAAAAGCGACTTATGTTTTTTTTTTATAAAGTAATGGTGTCAAAGAATAAAAATCACTTCTTTACGCTTTTAGAACAAGTCTGGCTTATAACACTGGTATATTCCCCATTATACGGGTAATATTTCCGGACGTATTCATCCGGGTCGAATTCGTCCGGGTTGTATTCTATCATGTCCTCGTCGGAGGAATCCTGTTCGGTGTACTTTTTCGTGGTTTGTGTGGTGCCATCTTTATTTCTATTATAGCATCATTCATTTTTTTAAGCAGCTGTTTTTTTCTTTTCCTTACTCGGGTTTTTGCTTTTTGTTTAGCATCCTAAATTGACGTAGAGGCAGTGAGTGAGGGAATTTGGGGTTTTATGGCGCAAGAGCCAATTTTGGCTATACTGCGCCAAACATATGTTTAAATATTAAAAGGTTTATAAAATTTCTGTTAAAAAATTTAAAATCTTAAAAAAGTATAAAATTCACTTTCAATATATTTAAAAATTCAGATTGGTGGGGAGAATTCCCCACCAAGTATGACTGGTATTCAGAAAAAGCTATTTTCTCTGTCTTGTAGGAGTTAAAAGTAAATTTCCCTTGAAATAAGCCTTTCCATTTTTTTTCACATAATTAGGATTAGATTCAATTTCATCCTCCACGTCGTATATTATCATTTCTTCCTCCTCCGTTGTATATTCATCAGAAGCTGGGCGGTTTTGGGGTCTTTTTTTATGTCTATTTTGAAATATTTTTTTTTTTCTTTTCCTATCCGAATTTTTTTTTTTTTTTTTCAATTCAAATTCTCTATTGTTGAAGAAGTAGGGGGTTAGTTTGGGGTTTGGATGGGAAGCCACATGGAGAGAAGTTTTTAAAGGGGTGAACATATTGCTTGTGATGGAAAGTGCATTACTAGATACGGGAACATGACTGGGGGTTCAGCAATTTCTGTGGTGGATGGAGAGTTGGGTTTCGTTGAAGATGATGTGGAAATATAGTGGATATTGATATATTTTTTTTGGGATGGTTCGAAATTTTAAAAGTGGACATTTTTTTTTTTGTTATTTTTTTTATCTGTTTGGGTAGCATTATTTATGGTAGAGGTTTGGCCGGAGCGTATGTTTGAGATAACTGGGGACTATTAATTTCTTTGGATAAAATTTTTTTTATTTGTTTTATCTCTTTATTTGTTTCTCTTTTTCCTTTTGGGAAATTTTGATTCTGATGGATGAGGTTGGAGCAGTTTATACATTTTTGGGTCTAACTGCTCTGTTGAAACATGTCTAACAGTGCCCTCTAGAGCAAGTAAAATTCCCGGCAGGAGGAAAATTTTAGAATAGAACCTCTGGCATTTAAAACGCAGAGGGTTCGGTATGTGGGACAATTTTACAATTCAAATAACCGGGTTTTTTATTTGTTGGGAGTATTGGGCTATTGAAAGTTAAAATTTGTTTTAGTTGGAATATGTGTAGAGTCTTTTTTAAAAATGATTCTTCTGACCTGAAAACAACCTGATTGGAAAAAACCCCCGAGGATTTCCGCTTCAGGGGTGCTCAACAGGTCAGTTTAAAAAATGAACCACGGCGGGAATTAAGTGTTTTGTGTGGACTTTTGTAACAGGACTTTTTGGAAAAGACGGCAAGCAAAAGGACTTGGTTTAAAGAGCAGATTTTTTTCAATAAGCGACCCCCCGGAACGCAATCTTTTAACGGATTTCGGTTCACCACCTATTCCTATCAGGGCTTTTAAATTGCGAAAGGCGATTTGGGAGCTTTTCATTTTTTGGGAAGAAAATCAATAAAAATCGGGTATTTTTTATTTGACCCACGTTGAGTGGGTAATACAGGCCTTTACTCGGGCCAGCAGCATTGGACCCCAAAGAACGCGTAACCACTTCACCCTGGCGTGCCCCCCACCCACCACGGAGTCAAAAAAGGGGGGCGTGTGCCGGTCAACTGGCCAAAACCAGGCACGGCGCTTGCAAGTCCCCCAGAATATAATGCTACAGCCCCGGGGGGGGGACCCAACGGGTAAACCGACACCCCTTATCTGCAGCACTAACCCTACAGCATTTCTTTGGGGGACACCGAAAAAAGGTACTACCAGCCGATTGCGGGCGGGGCTCCTCCTGCCCCCCGTCTACAGTGAAGCGTGGGCCAAAGGGGAAAGCAGGGTATCCCCAGGCCCTTCTTATCTGGGGGGGGGCAAAGGAAAAAAGGATCCCCAGCACCCTTTTTCCCCCACGGGATGCCGCACACGGCAAAAATGCGGGTGGAAAAACACGGGGTTAATCGAAAAAAAATAAAAAGAACATAATCAAAAAATTTAAAAAAAAATTTGAAAAAAGGGAAATAAACTAACATAAAACAAATGTAAATAATATGTTAGTAATAAAAAAAATTTTCAATAGAAAAACAAATTTTTTTATAGTTCATTTTTTAATTTGGGGCTGTGGTCAGACGGGAAAGAAAAAAAAGGGGAAAATTTTAATGGCAAGAAGGGCCGAAAATAAAAAAAGATCACTAGGGTACCCTGGGTTCTAACCCCTGTTTCCAAGACGTAAACCCTTAGGGAGAGGAAAAAAATCACTAGGGTACCTCGGGGCGACGTAAAGCAGAAGTGGGTTGAACACCGGAGTTCGATGGGAAAGCGGATATATTGGTTTGGGAAAGTCATCATTAGATGTAGAAATATGTGGTTGGGGTCAGAGTTAGCAGCTGCTTTGAAGGTGAACGGCAAGAGCTGGGCATGGGTTGAAAATGATGATCTGGAAACAGGGGTGGATTCAAACATTTGTTCTTGGCGGATGAAAGTGGTTCAAAATAAATTTTTGAGGTGGACATTTTAGTTTTGTTTATTTTCATCTGTTTTGTAGAATTATTTGAAAAGGGAAAATTTACTTTAGCGTAAGTTTGAGATAACTGTGGGGCTATTAATTTACGTGCTTCTGGGTAAGAAATATTTTTATTTGTTTTTATTTCCTGTATCTGCTTTTCTATTTTCCACTTCGGGCATAATTTTGAATCGGATGGATGGGACTGGGTACAATTAATACATTTCGGCTCCAGAGTACAATCCGTGGAAGAATGCCAAACGGATGCACATCTAGAGCATGTTAACTGACCGCGGCAAGAGGTTTGGAGTGACCGAACCTTTGGCACTTAAAACAGCGCAGTGGGTTCGGTATGTATGGGCGTATTTTACAGTTGAGATAGCCAGCTTTATTGTTGTCGGTAAGTTTGGGCTATTGAATGTTAAAATTAAGTGTTTAGTTGGAATAAGTGTTGAGTCTTTTTTAATTGTGATTCCTCTGAACTGAATAACACCCTGATTGGAGAATGCCTCAAGGGTTTCCGTATCAGGAGTGATCAACAGGTCAGGTTCAGAAATAACACCACGAAAGGAATTTAGGGTTTTATGCGGACTTATTGTTACAGGTTCATTAAGGAATGATTTCGCGAGAAGAAATGACTTTGTAACGCAGACGTAGTTTCTATTAGTAGATCTCCGGATCGCAAACGTTTCATTGACTTCGGTTCACCACCTATTCCGATAATGGCTTTATGAATAGCAAATGGCGATTTGTTTGACATCTCATTGTTTTTTAAAGTAATAAGTAGGTATCTGGACGTTCTTGAAATATATCATCGACGTTGAGAGTGGGTAATACGAGGCCTTTACCCGGGCACAGCAGCATTGGATCCATAAATACGCGTACACAACTTCGTCCTGGAGTGCCTCCAACCCCCACGGAGTCCAACAAGGGAGGCAGTGTGCCGGTCATCTGGCCAAAAACCAGGCACGGCGCTTACCTGGAGTACACCCAGAATATAATGCTACAGTCCAGGACGAGGATCCAACGTGTAAACCCGCCACCCCTTATCTGCAGCACTAACCCTACAGCAGTGTCTCTTCGGGGATACTGAAGAGAGGTACTACCAGCCGATTGACAGGTGCGGGCTCACTCCTGCCACCCGTCTACAGTGAAGCGTGGGCCAAAGGGAACGCAGAGGTATCCCTAGGCCATCAATCTCCTCCCTACGGGAGAAGTGTGGGCAAAGGGAACGCAAAGGATCCCCAGAACACCATTTTCCTCCTTACGGGACGCCGCACACGGCAAACATGCGGGTTGGCTGACCAACGGTGTTAGTTGAAAACAAATAAAGCAACATAATCAAAGTATTCAAAGAAATATATGAAAAAGAAACTAAATTAACACAATAGAAAATGTAAACTATAATATGTTAGTATTAAAGCATTTGTTTTTTCTATCGAAAAAACTAATTTTGAACAAAGTTCATTTTGTAACATGGGTCTGTAGTCTAGATGGGAAAAGAAGAAAAGGGAAATTTGAATGGCAAGAAGAAGGGCCGAAAATAGAGAAGGATCACTAGGGTACCCTGGGTTCGTGAAGCCCATGTTTACCAAAGACAGTAAACACCTTAGGAAAAGGAAAAGTTCACTAGGGCACCTCGAGAGCGTGAAACCCGTACTCACCTAAAGAAGGTGAGCCCCCTGAGAGGTCCCTGAAGAAGGGAGCATCCGGGTTTGAAACGGGGACCTCTCGATTTGCAGTCGAATGCTGTACCACTGAACTATATCCCCACGTGAGCGAACCTTTGCTTTGCATTCCGTAGGAACGGATACGAAAATGCTTTGTCAAGAAATATGCAGAACGGGACAGATATCGTTTGTCTGTGCTCGTGACCGCCTTTCGTCCTAGGCCCAGCTTGCCCTGCTTATGATTTTTAGAAAAGATTTTAATCTTGTTACACCAAAGAAGTATAACTTCTTACTTGCGAACTTAAGTACACAACCATTTTTTTTTATTCTACCTATATTATCGCGGTAATTACATTGTTTCTAAAATGTCTTTCTGTATGAGACACTGAATCACATTGACAGATTTGGCACGCCACTGCTAAAAGGTTGCCAACCGCCTGAGATAAAGTTTGAACAACGTCCTACATTTTTGTATCTTAGTAAAGACATTAGAAACGATTTGACTACTTATTTTAAGTGAACAGTGTATATAAGTAATTTTACATTTGAATTTGACTTTGCGGACTGGAATTTAGAGCAAATGCTTTTTTTTTCATCTTGCAGGGGTTTTTTTGTTTTTTTAAGTGTTGTAGCATCGTCACTGCAGTGGAATAGCTATATGAGCTATTATAATAGCTATATATATAGCATTTTTTTTAGCTTTACTTATGTTGGGGTATTTTTATCTTTTTGTTTTAACGTTTTCAAAAATTTTGTGCTTTGAAACTGAGCTTGTTTTTTTTTTTTTAATTAAATTAAATATCTATTTCTTATTCAAAAATTAGCAACATTTTAATTTCTTTATGTGTAACTGAGATTTAAAAATAATAGGAGGTTTTTAAGGTGCTTTTTTATTGGCTCCCCCCCCCCGTTTTCTAAGAGTTTCTGAAAAAAAGAAGCTCACAATTCATGAGCCTTTAATTCAATACAGAACCTACCACCTGAAAGCAGTGATGCACTAATAGATCATTGGCGGCTCTAGGGCCGGACAAACCGGACCACTGCCCGGGGCGTCAAATCTTAAGGGCGGAATTTGAAAAATATTTTTTGTTAGAAGAAAATTCGATATATTTTCTGAAATATTATTGGGTGTGAATTTGGTATTTCATTTAACATATCTTATTTCCTTATTTTACATTGGGGTTTCGCGTCACACTCACCACTTGACCGAAACATCTGCACATGTATCCAGTGTATAAGGTCATGAAAACTGAGACAGGCTCAGTAGGTCTTGGCCTTCATGGGCTATTGTGCCACTGAGTTAAATTAAGAGTTATTTTCTTATTTTTTGTACTCTCCAATAGCAATTTTCTTTTATGTTGAAATTTGAAGAAATCAAGGCGGGAGTATATGTAAAATCATGAAATTTAATATGTTTACACATCTTTCACTAGTAACTTTCACCCCATCCAGTAGGGAGGTCACAACGGACATTCCTTTCACCCTTACGATGTCTGGTGTCAGCTATCCAAAAGGAGACAGGGGTAATAAGAGGTTTTCGTAGATAGATATAACAAATGTTTTATTTTAATCTTGAGTGTAGTTACTATAAGTTAAAATAACGCTCGTGATTAGCACCACCAGTAGACTATTTTTCGAAGAAAATGTCCAGCTGAAATGGACGATTCCTACTCTTACATTTTACTCGTTTGAAATAATAACAAGTAATTATGTCTTTAATTTCGAATTATTTTGAATTTCTTAAGATTTAAAACAATATATATAATATGTAATATGCACACAGTATATTGTTATGCGTTGCCTTTTTGTTTGCTGGAATTATTAAAGATTTATAGATGCGTATTTAAGTGGACAATTTATCTTTTTTAATTATAAATTCTTTGCTTTGGAGAGAGAGGAGGCACAATTTTCATTTTTGTCCAGGGCGGCAGCACTGCTAGAGCCGGCCCTGAATAGATGATTTTTCAGATGAAGAACTCCCAGTGTATGATCTGCTGGAATTTTCGTGAGAGTTTTAAGATGACGATCAAGAGCAGTAGTTTATGTTCAGAAAATATTGTACTTCTTACCCAAGACTGCAGTGCTTTAAAAAACATCCCATAGAAACCTCAATCAGAATGTACAACGCGTAATAAATTTTTGTGCATTAATGAAAAGAAAAACTTTTTCCTTGAATATCATCAAATTATGTTTATGGGTTGTAACGTCGTGAGTAGATAACAAACAAAGAAAAATTGTCCCAGCCTCATTTTAAAATTAAAGCAGTATTTATTTGCTTCATAGGTCACTATATATAGAGAGAGTGACAACGACCAGATTGAATTAAGTATGCATTTATTTAGGGGAATTATCTACAAGGGAGGGCTAAAATTTAGTAAAAAGTTATCGGGTGGTTGGATTCCACCAGGCGTCTCGTCGCTGCCTTCGTCTCGTCCCGTCTGACTCGTCTCTCTCTCTGCCTTCCCCGTAATCGTCCTATTCGTCCGTCTGTCGTCTCTTTATCCTCGAACCGCCTTGTCCATTAGGTGGCGCTCTCTTGGCCTTACATCATTAAGGGAATATAGGAAGGATATGAGATAACGTGCACATCCATTCCTACATCGGCCATCATGACCAAGCATGCGTCCTCGCATATAAAATACAATGTATTTCAAAATGTCATGAAAAAAAATTGAAAAGCTAGAGGAAATAAACTTACAAATAAAACAATTATTAAAACAGTCAAATATGTATCAGAAAATCAAGACTGATAACAAAGCATAAAAATAAAATAAAAAAATAGGTATACAGATGGAAAGAAGACAAACAATACAAAGCAATCTTGAGTATGGTGATAATGTCAAAAAAAAAGATGTAAAAGTTTTCGTTTGTAATGTAACATTCATATGTGTGTCCATGGTTTCAAGTATTCGGCACAAGTACTTGTTTTGGTTGGGCCATCAAACTTTCCACATTTTTCGACGTTGAAGGTATCGTTACACTTTATCTCAGTAATTTTATATGGATCGATAAATTTATTGCAGAGTTTTTGTGCAGGTCCGTGTTGTGTTCTTTTAATAGCAACTAAGTCCTTAACACTATATAAACAAGGAGATTTTCGTTGAAGATTATAAGACTTTTTGTTTTCATTTTGCACTTTAATTATTTGTGATTTTGCCGCTTTACGTAGGAGTTCTCTGTTTTCATTAAATTCGAGTTGTAGCTGTTCGTCGATTAATTGTTGAATGCGCAAATCAGTCTTGTTATTGATTTGTGTTCCAAAGAGTAATTCAAAAGGAGTGGTGTTAATGCTTCGTTGGAGTGAGTGAGTGAGTGAGTGATTGTGGAGTTTTCTGGCGCAAGAGCCGATTTCGGCTATACTGCGCCAAACATTTGTTTTAAATGACACAAAATTCCAGAAGATCAGTTAAAATTTTAAAATGACATGCACAAGGTATATCTAAAAGCAAAATATTCATGAAGATTGTTTTAAAATTCGTTTAAAAAATTATATTATAAAGATGCTTAAAAGTAAAATTATAAACAGTTTTAAAAGTAAAAGTTAATAAATTTTGGTGAGGATTTCCCCACCAAGTCAGATGATAAGCGTGTAATTCGTAACAAAATACTTTAAAAAAGTAAGTAAAATACTATTTGCTGTTTTTAACACGGCTTGGAGTTAACGTGTGTGAATACTCTTCACGTTTCCAAGCCTCGTCTTTCCAATAGTCTTCCGACAAGAAGTATTTGTCCTTTTTTGTTTTTTCTGAAGTTTTGCCATTTTCCGGTGATTCTATCTCTTCTCCCATGTCGTATACGATCATGTCTTCCTCATCCGTTGCATATTCCACATGTGGCGATTTTTGAGGTCTGTGTGGAGCCATCTTAATTTCTATTTTTGCTTCATTCATTTTTTTTAGTAGTTCTTTCTTTCTTTTTCTTGCACGAGTTTTTGCATTTTTCTTAAAATCGGGTATTGTAGAAGATTCAGAGGGAGGTTTTGAAGCTTGGGATACAAGGGATGTAACACTAGAAGGTATACTATTGGATGTGGTAGTTTCTAGAGTAGAGGGATGCGTTTCATTTGATAAGGCAGTAAACATTGTTTTTGCAGATGTAATTAAACTATTAGATGTAGAGGAAGTAGTAACAACAAGAGGAACAGGTGGTTGAGATTCTGATGATGTAGCAGCCGCAGGAGATGCGGATGGCAAGAGTTGTGCCTGAGTTGATATAGATGATTTGGTAACTGTAGGAATTTTAGAAGGCATTGTTGTTTTCGGAACAGATGTTAAAGGTTGTAGTAGTTTTAAAGGTGGACATATTATTTTTGTAATATTTTCATCAGTTTGGGTTGTTGTGGTTACAGTTGAGGGTTTAGTAGCTTGAGCGTATGTTTGAGATATTTGTGGGACTATTAACTTTCGGGCTTCAGGATACGAGATATTTTTATTGGTTTTGATTACTTGAATTTCTTTTTCAGTTCTCCACTTGGGGCAGAGTTTTGAATCAGCGGAATGGGCTTGAGAGCAGTTAATACATTTCAGTTCTAGAATGCAATCTGTGGAAGCATGTCCCACAGATGCACATCTAGAGCAAGTAAGTTGGCCGCGGCAGGAAGTTTGTGAGTGACCGAACCTCTGGCATTTGAAACAGCGCAGAGGGTTCGGTATGTAGGGACGGATTTTACAATTTAAATAACCGGCTTTTATTGTGTTTTGTAGATTCGGGGTATTGAATGTTAGTATTAAATGTTTTGTAGGAATAATTGTAGAATCTTTTTTTATAGTAATTCTTCTGACCTGAATCACCCATCAAGGATTTCTGCTTCAGGAGTGCTCAACAAGTCAGGTTCAGAAATGACACCGCGTGAAGTATTTAGTGATTTGTGAGGACTTATTATTAGAGGAGAATCGAGAAAAGATTTGGCAAGTAAAAAAGACTTCGTTTGCAGAGCAGAGTTTGTTTCAACTAATAAATCACCGGATCGCAAACGTTTTACTGATTTAGGTTCGCCACCTATTCCTATTAGTGCTTTGTGAATAGCAAATGGCGACTTTATCATAGTATTGTTTGGCAGTGATAAAATCAAGAATCGTGAATGTTTAGAAATTTCATCGACGTTAGGTTTTTTGGGTAAAATAAGGCCTTTACCCGGGCACAGCTGCATTGGATCCATAAATACGCGTATACAACTTCATCCTGGCGTGCCTCCACCCACCACGGAGTCCAACAAGGGAGGCAGTGTGCCGGTCAACTGGCCAAAAAACCAGGCACGGCGCTTACCTGGAGTACACCCAGAAGATAGTGATACAGTCCAGGGTGAGGATCCAACGGGTAAACCCGACACCCCTTATCTGCAGCACTAACCCTACAGCAGTGTCTCTTCGGGGACACCGAAGAGAGGTACTACCAGCCGATTGACAGGAGCGGGCTCACTCCTGCCACCCGTCTACAGTGAAGCGTGGGCCAAAGGGAACGCAGAGGTATCCCTAGACCATCAATCTCCTCCATACTGGAGAAGCGTGGGCAAAGGATCCCCAGAACACCATTTTCCTCCTTACGGGACGCCGCACACGGCAAACATGCGGGTCGGAAAACCAACGTTGTTAGTTAAAAACAAATAAAGAAACATATTCAAAGTATTTAAAGAAATATACGAAAAAGAAACTAAATAAACGCAATAGTAAATCTAAATCATAATATGTTAGTATAACGTAAGTTTTTTCACCAGAAAAAACAAAATTTGAACATAATTCATTTTGTAACATGTGTCTGTGGTCTAGACGGGAAAAGAAGAAAAGGGAAATTTGAATGGCAAGAAGAAGGGCCGAAAATAGAGAAAGATCACTAGGGTACCCTGGGTTCGTGAAGCCCATGTTTACCAAAGACAGTAAACCCCTTAGGAGAAGGAAAAGATCACTAGGGTACCTCGGGAGCGTGAAACCCGAACTCACCTAAAGGAGGTGAGCCCCTGAGGGGTAATGCTTCGTTGGAATGTTGAGTTTAAGACTTCTTGTAGTGAAGGAACATGCTTGAACCATTTCGTGGGATCGTCTTCTGACATCTTAGATAAGACAGAAATAATTGTTCGATTAATGCCGTTCTACTTGACCATTTTACTTTTTGTGGCTTAAACCTGTAGTAATATGATGAGAGTAGAGAAAATATTTTGTTCGGAAAAATAAGTGTGGAATTCGTCGGAAGTGAATGTAGTTCACGATCAGTGATAAGAAAACAGGGATTTTGATAGTTTTTTTGGATGTCTAATTTTTTATTACCTCAAGTAAAGATGTAGTTTTGGTGGGGTATATAAACCAAACAAATTTGGTGAAAGAGTCAATGACAGCTAAAATGAATTTGTAGTTTTTATGCGATGTTGCTAAAGGACCAAGATGATCAATATGGTATGTCATCTTTGACAAGAGGATGGAGAAATACCTCTTGTTTACCAGATTTTTATTTTTCAATATACATGTTATACAATTAGAAATACTTTTCAATTTTAGATTGAAGTTGTGAGGTATAAAAATAATTGTTTTATATGTTCTAGAGTTCTTTTTAACTGAAAAGTGTCTTTGTCGTGAGAGCATTTTTTGATAAAGTGATGCTGCATCTCGTCAAGAATAACCGGGACTTCGGCACCGCCAATAATTTATATAATATATTGTTTTGTGGCCGTTATCCTTATGGACCATTTTGAAGACGAGCTTTTATGGAAGAATATGTGTGGTCAGTTCTTTGAGATTCTTTTATCTATACTTTCAATGGAATCAGTACACTGATTTATTAAGACCTATATTCTACTTAAAAGCGTCAACATGGGCCATTTGTGAGCCAGAGCGATGTAAAATGGTGTAATCATAATCTTGTAAATTCAGGAGCCAACGCGCGATTCGTGTGTTTAGTCTTTCTTACTCATAGTTTTTTGTAAATGCATTACAATCAGTAGTATTTTAAAAGGCATTCTAAAATGTGCACTTTAAATTTTTGAGAGCTTCTACTATGATTGCTAAAACTTCGAGTTCGTAGCTGTTATATTTTCTCTCGGTTTCGGACGTTTTTCTGAACATGTAATATATGGGATGTAAGGGAATTATCATCAGAGGATCTTTGTAATAAAACAGCAGCAAGTCCGTCGATTGACGCATCAGTATGTATTTCAGTTTCACAAGTTGCCGATATATACCTAAAGACGGTTTCTGACACAGCAAACGTTTTAACTCGTCAAGAGCTTTTGTTTTTATCAAAAGTGAAAGAATATCTTTACGTAAAAAGACTAAGTGGCTTAGCAATAACAAGGATAAGCAGGGGATAAATTTTGAAAATATCCAGTGGCTAAAAAGCGTTGAACTTCTTTGGATTGTTTTTGGTTCGGGGTAATGGACAACTGATTTAGTTTTTAGAAGGGAAGGAAAAGTTTATTGTTTTCAATAATATGGCCTAAAAATTCAATTTTCCTATGCAGAAATTGACATTTACCAAATTTATTTCTAGTCCGTAATCACTGGACACTTTAAGAACTTTTTGAGGTCTATCAATAGCCTCAGATTCATTTTAGCAAGGATAACTATATCATCCATGTAAGGGAGAACAATTCATGAACAATTAAGTCACGAAACTGTGTTGATAAAACGTTAAAAACGTTGAAGGGCATGTAGAGAGTTCGAGGCATTTGTGACGTCTTCTATTGGGGTGAGCCCACGCTATCAACTGGTCATCTACGAAGTCACTCTATCTATTCATCCCCAAACAGATGTTGGGTGACAAGTGCAGGTAGCCCATGGGGGTCATTGTTTGTTGTCTGGCCTCCAGACAAGCGCGGACATCTGGTCTGGAATTTACAATGGCTAAAAAGAATGCCGGTGACAATAGGCATTCCTGTATGAAAAGTCTTGAATAAGCGAAGCCTGTATGCCAAGTCGTGCATAGAGAATAGGGCTATGAGGGCCCAGGTGTGAGATGAATGGAAATTTCAGAAGTTGGATGAGAGTTATGGCGCCCTTGGATTCCAGACGGACGAGGAATGTGTTTGTGTTTTGCCGCGCATGGGGAGGCGAAGTGGCAGGGACGAGGACAGACCTTTTTTTTGACCTGCCAATGAGGGAAGACGAGGGGCGTATGGTTGACCCGCCCTGGTGTTGTTGTTTAAAGGGGTTAATTTTGGACGGAGAGAGAGGAGAAGGAAAACTTGAAAAGGCTGGAACGTTGGACGGAGAAGAAGCTTGGATAGAGGCCTGGGTGAGACGGACGGGTCTGGATGGAAACAGAGCCATGGAGTAAGCTGGAGCCCGGAAAAGCAAGGGATTGTCGAGTACCTTTGCGGAATAAGGATGACCTCGAGTGAAAAGGACTGTCCGCCCGGCTTGGCCCATTTAATGAACATTTTAATAACATATGAAGCTATTAAGTACTGTTTAAAATTTTAAGATGAGGCTGTAACAAATTTTCTTGTGTACTAACTACTGACAACGTTACACATTTTAAGGAACTGAAATTGACCATTTTGTGTTACAAAGGAGGTATATGGGCGACTCTGTTTGTTAACAGGCACATGGAAAAAGCCATTACGTAAATCAATGGTACTGAAAACTCTAGTATCCTGAAGTTTATCTAAAATATCATCAATGAGGGGCAGAGGATAGTGATCCTTAACTAACACACGATTTAATTTTCGAAAGTCAATGCAGACTCGCGGACTGCCGTCTTTTTTTGCGGACTACTAGGACTTGGCTGGCATAATCAGATGAACATGGTTCAATAATACCATTTGTGTCCATTCATCTATTTGTTTATCTACTATATCACGTTCGAAGTAAAAGAGTATGCGTCTTGGAGAATGATAAAGTGACGTGGTCCGTCATGGTAATGCTTAACTCAATATCCGTCGTTTTAATTTTATTCGGCCTATAGGATACGAATAATGCCTCAACATCGTTACGAGTTTGTTTTGGAACAGGGGCCAATATCAAATTTAGGAATGTCGTCAGTAATTGCGAAAACAAATGATTCTGGTGACGTCAGACATTTCGGTTTGTGGCTTAGAAAAATAACACTATCAGGTGTATTGATAGTCAAGGTAGCTTGTTTGATTAGATTACAGCCAATAATAATATCAAAATTTCATTTAGTGGTTGGGGACAGCATTAATTTTAACAGGAAAGTCTTGATTTGTCAATTGTAACAGTGAGTTGAATGAACCAATTACCAGTTTTGAAGGCCAAAACCGATTTGAGTATATTCACTATTTATTAAGGAGAGCCTAATTGATTCCATACACTTTTCTTTCATTAAAGGTTATGACTTCGGTATCAACAAAAGATAATATTTTTAGATAAAATTTTAACTTCTTTACACATAGTAATTAATGGGGTAATTTCATCAATATTATTAGAAGAAGGGATATTTTTTTGAGGACAAGTTTCAGATTTATGGCCAAAAAATTTCGCATATTATACACTTTTGGACCACGATATTTATCTGCGCAAAATTTAGAAATATTGCCCGGATCCCGAACAATTAAAACAAGTTACGTGATTCCTATCTCTAAAATTTTTTGATGCAAATTTGAATTAGGCTTTGTTGCATTGAATTTTGGATATCTATCATATCGATGGTTATGAAATGTACTTTCAACATCACGGCGGTGGCTACTAAAGTTTGGATTACGCGACGTATCATAAGAAGAGCGATTTTTGCTTTTATTTTGAAATATCTTGTCATAAATTCTAATTTTTCTTTAAATTCCTGAATTGTTGTACATCCATATAATATTGAAAAGCTTATTTGAAGGAAGATAGGGGATTCCATTAATACAATACTCCATAATTGAAATCTCGTCAGCGAGAAATCCTGACCTCGATTCGCTAATTTGAATAGCGACTAAATATTGAATACCGTTTCATTGGGCCGCATTTTCTATTTTGTAATTCCTATGCGGTGAGCTTGATTTGCTTTTTCCAAATTCCTGAATAAGTAGTGTTTTTATAAAAACTGTAAGAGTTTATACCGCGCTGAGATTGAATAAATAATTTTGCAGTTCCTGTCAAAAGCCGTTTTACAAAAATAATTTTTTGTTCGGTTATTGGGCAAAACGTTAAATTTTCTTCACATCAGAAAAAAATGTTCAATTGTGTATAGGAATTATCTGCACAAAGAAGAACGAAGAGTTTGAAGTAAGTCTTTAACAAAAAAGCCACGATAGATCGTTTTGCGAAATAGAGGCGTCAGCCATTTCCTGTCTGTATGCCAGAAAGTGGGGGAAAGCAAAGGAATTTTCTGCAACTCGCGGGGGGCATTCTTCTACACCTCGTGTATTGATTTAGTCTGAGGTGGATAAATCAGCTAGTGAAGCAAATATTATTACAAAAAGTTCTTCGGTAGTTCCATTTGTTTCTAGTTGTAAAAATTGGCTAAACAGATTAAATCAGGTAGGTTTACTTTTTTTAAAATAATGGCGGAGTAGTCCTCTATATCAAAGTCTGGTGCGAACCCCGTAAAATTTCGCAATTGTTCTCCTAGAAGTCCTACTGAATGGGTGATCGTTAAAAAGCAGAATACAATAATTTTACATTTTTGAGTATTGCCACATTTCAATGCTTGCGCAATAGCACAGGATAATAATTCAGTGTTAAATAAGACGCATAATAAATCGCCCAAAAGAACCAAAATACGTAAAAATATGCAAATATTTGCTGATCACCTAAAATGATATAGCGGTAGAATAATTCAACACAGAAAAACAAATTTAATACTCTATGAAAGGATAACAGTCTAAGTAAAATGTCACTAGTAGCAATTGTACAAGTTTAAAAAAAATATCGTATCACAGTCATTACTTGGTTTCAAAATATATTTTCACAATCGCTGTGTGTGAGTTTGTAAAATAATGGAAATAAAAACTCATGGTAAGCCTTTGCACACAACGTCTTGTTTGTTTAATATTTTTGAAGAAAATGTCGATGTCGGCGAAATTATCGAACTTCACAATCCTGAATTTTCCTCTTGAAATTTCACACAACACTTGAAATGGAAGGAAAGCGTCTAATCACATAAAACACGTTGGAACGCACATTAAATTGAAGAAAATCGTCAAATCACATAAAACACGTTGAAAAGATTCCGCTTTTTGCATCGTCTTTTTTTTTTTTTTTTTTCTTCTTTTGCTTCGGTTTTCTAGGGGATTTTAAGTTAAGGGAAAGGCCGAGTCCCCATATAGAGAGTGACAACGACCAGATTGAATTAAGTATGCATTTATTTAGGGGAATTATCTACAAGGGAGGGCTAAAATTTATTAAAGTTATCGAATTGGTTGAATTCCACCAAGGCGTCGTCGCTGCCTTCGTCTCGTCCCGTCTGACTCGTCTCTCTCTCTCTGTCTTCCCGCGCAATCGTCCTATTCGTCCGTCTGTCGTCTCTTTATCCTTGAACCGCCTTGTCCGCTAGGTGGCGCTCTCTTAGCCTTACGTTATTAAGGGAATATAGGAAGGATATGAGATAACGTGCACATCCATTCCTACATATATGAAGTAATAAAGTCCAATAAATATGCCAAGCCGGTACAGACAGCTTATCTCACGGAAGTTCAATCCTTTTTCCCGAAAGGCACACGCTCAACTCTTAACTCCACCGACGTTTCTCGTCTCCTCTCCAATCCCTATTTTTCAGCGCTCCTCTCAAGTTTTCTCCATCCAGGGCTCTCTCTGCGTCTCTATCCAGGGCTCTCCTTCCGTCTCCTACAATACCCCCTTCCACAACACGCCCCTCGTCTCCTCTCATTGGCAGGCCAAAATGTCTGCCCTCGTCCCCGGGCCACATTCGTGTACTATTTGTGCGGTAAACACAAATACATTCCTGGTCCGTCTGGAAACTACGGGTGCCATAATTCTTATCTAACTTCTGAATACCCTTATCCATCACACCACCTTGGTTCTATAATCCCATTCTCTCGACACCTACCGAGGCGACAGGATTCTTTCATACAGGCTTCGGCTATTGTCAATGGGGTTCCGGCTCTCTTTGACCATTAGAACTCCCAGACCGGGTGTCGGCGTTTGCCCGAGGTCAGTGAGTGAGGTAGTGGCCAGAGTTTTTATGGCGCAAGAGCCATTTTGGCTATGCTGCGCAAACATTTGTTTTGAATATTCATAAAATTTTAAAAACAGAAAATGACTTTAAAATGTCATGATTAAGGTGCACATCTAAATATTAAAATACAATAAAATCGTACTAAATTCAATTTATAATTTAACACTAAAAAATCTTGAAAGTTAAAATAAAACGTTGAAAACAATGCTAAGCATAAAATGGGAACGTTATTTATAATTGAATTCTTTCGCTTGACTTATTTTTGGATTTCTTGTCGTGTCGGTTATTTTTGACGATTCATAATTCGAAAATTCAAGATTCATCCACATCATAAATAATCATTTCCTCATCTTCTGAGGTGTAATTGTGTTACTTTTTTTGGCCTATGTGGTGTCATTCAATTTTAATGTCTGGTTTGGTGCTGTTGTGAGCTTTTTCTTTTTTTTTTTTATTTGTTTTAAATTATTTTTCAGTCTTAGATATTGCGGAAGTTTAGTACTGGATGTGGTAGGGTTAGTAATGGTACAGTTGGTATATTTTCAGCTAATAAAGATGAAGCAAGTATTCAGGCTGGCCCTTGCATTGGTAATTTTAGTGAAAATGGGTATAGGTAGTGGGATTTACTTGATTTGTCTAGGTTACTGCAGATGAGGAAGGAAGTAGATTTTCTTGGTGATGTGGATGATGTTGAGACTACAGAAATTGTGGACATTAGCGGCATCTGATTGGCAGAATATTTTTGCATTTAGATATATCAAAGGTGGACAAAAGATATTTGTGAAGCTTGGGTCTGTTTGAGGTTGCAGTTGTTGATATATTTGACAGTTTAGTAGCGAGCATATGTTGGCGTTTAACTGAGAACTATTAATTTTCGCGCTTCTAAAATAGGATATGTTTTTAGTGGTTTTAATTTCCTGGATCTGTTTTCTAATTTCCATTTTGGGCATAGTTTTGAATTTGATGGATGGGTTTCTGTACAATTGACACATTTCGTCTAGTGTACAATCCGTGGAAGAATGCCCAGCGGATGCACATCTGGAAACAGGATTAATGACCGCGGCAGGAGTTTGAGAATGTCCGAACCTCTGGCACTTAAAGCAGCGCAGAGAGTTTGGTATATAAGGACGGATCTTACAGTTTAAATAACCTGCTTTTATTATTGAAGACGGAAGTTGCAGGGCTATTGAATGTGTTAGAATTAAATGTTTCGTTGGGATAATAACAGTATCTTTTTCAGAGTAATTCTTCTAACCTTGGTAACACCCTGGTCGAAGTTCTTCGAAATTTCTGCTTCGGGGAAACGGATAATAAATCTGGCTCAGATATAACACCTCGACAAAAATTAAGTGAATTATGAGGTTTTACACCATTAGGGGGCAGTCTAGAAATGTTTTAGTCATTAAGAAAGATTTGTCTGTAAAGCTGATGTGTGGTTTCAATGAGCAAGTCTCCGGATCGTAGCTTTTTAACACCTTTTCGGATCTCACCTATTTATTCCTTTCAGAGCTTTTCTGAATAGCAAATGGAGACTTCAGAGACATTTCATTGTTTGGTAACGATAAAATCAGAAAACGTGTATCAGTTTGCAATATCGTCAATGGTATGGTTAGACAAAACAAGGCCTTTACCCGGGCACAGCAGCTTAGGATCCATAATAACGCGTATACCACTTCATCCTGGCGTGCCTCCACCCACCACCGAGTCCAACAAGGGAGGCGGTGTGCCGGGCAACTGGCCAAAACCAGGCACGGCGCTTACCTGGAGTACCAGAAGATAGTGATACAGTCCAGGGTGAGGATCCAACGGTAAACCCGACACCCCTTATCTGCAGCACTAACCTACAGCAGTGTCTCTTCGGGGACACCGAGAGGTACTACCAGCCGATTGAAAGGAGCGGGCTCACTCCTGCCACCCGTCTACAGTGAAGCGTGGGCCAAAGGGAACGCAGAGGTATCCCTAGGCCACTAACCTCCTCCATACTGGAGAAGCGTGGGCAAAGGGAATGCAAAGGATCCCCAGAACACCATTTTCCCCCTTACGGGACGCCGCACACGGCAAACATGCGGGTTGAAAAAACAACGGTGTTAATCGAAAATAAGAAAGAAACATAATCAAAGTAGTAAAAGATATATACGAAAAAGAAACTAAATTAACTCAATACAAAATGTAAACCATAATATGTTAGTAGTAAAATGTAAGTTTTTTCACTAGAAAAAACAAATGTTGAACAAATTTCATTTTGAAAGATAGGTCTGTGGTCTAGACGGGAAAAGAAGAAAAGGGAAATTTGAATGGCAAGGAGAAGGGCCGAAAATAGAAAGATCACTAGGGTACCCTGGGTTCGTGAAGCCCATGTTTACCAAAGACAGTAAACCCTTAGGAAGAGAAAAAGATCACTAGGGCACCTCGGGAGCGTGAAACCCGTACTCACCTAAAGAAGGTGAGCCCCCTGAGGGGTTGCCCGAGGTCAGACAATAAGCAATGACCCCATGGCCACGTGCACTTGTCACTCATACCTGTTCGGAGCCATAAAACTTAGAATGAATGGATTGTGAGATTCACCCCAATCGAAGACGTCAGAGGGTAAAACCTGCTTTTATGCAAAAAAAGGTAAATAAATTTTTAAAATTCATAATTTTCAGAAATAAATATTTTGTGCTGTAAAATATTAGTGTTTTCTGGTTATTTAGCATTTTTAAAAGTTAAAACTTCGTTTAAAAAGTCATTCGGTATTTTTGTATTATGAGAATATTTTAGACCTTCGTATAGTGACTGTACTTTAAAGTATTGTTTAATTATTTATCTCTAATTTGCTAAATTTAAATACATTATTTACTATGTATCTCTTTACCGTCTGTGTAGTGATTAGAAAAAAATATTGCATGAAAAAAATAGTAGTAAACCATAATGCGGCAGATAAAAGGGTTAATCACCTGAAGTTATTTCGGTATCACAATGAAAACCATGCAAAACAATGATAATTTTTTTCCTTTCAGATTTTGAATATAGATCTTCACAGCTCTTGAAATCCCTATCAAACTTGATTATTTTCATTCTTGAATATAATGTTGTTCACGCATTCGTTAGAAAATAGTTCGATATTCTTCGAACACAGTACCGTTTTTAAATTATTTTTATATTCAAATTAATGCAAAAATTTGTAACTAGCAAAAAAATCTCAAAAACAAACAAATAAAATGTCATAATTATCAATAAAAATAATGTTGATAATTTGTATGTAAACAGCCAGTTTCTTATATTAAAAACATATTTAGAACACCAACAAGTATTAAAACTTTTAGCATTCGGCGCAAAATTGAAAAGTCCCTTCCCCCTTAAAAGGTTTTTAGTTTTAAAGGGAAAAAAATCCCCCCCCCCTGGGAACACTGTTGAGGTATTCAAATGGCCCATGAGCCCACGACTGCCAGCCCTTTTCGTTATTTTAAAAAAAGCTGAAAAAATTTCTCTTTGCGGATGTCACCCAACACGGGTTTAAGAACGATCAGTAGTATGGGTTTGGATTGTGGTTACTTCTGCGGGTAACGGGGTAGTAAAGGACCAAAAAATAGTCCCCTCAACTTCCAAAAGGGTAAAAAAGTTCAATTTTTTATATTTTTTTTCGGAATAACATTAAAAAAAAAATGTCATCCATTGCCGGACACTTGGTGTAGTTACAACCCCTGCCAGACCCCCCTTAATTTAAAAAAAAATAATTATCTTTCATTATAGTATAAAAGCTGAATTTTATATATGTTACTTGGGGACCTATAAAAAGATGTTACTTCAAAAGCCGGACAGCTTTTATAAAATAACGAAGGTCTGGCAGTCATGGGCTCTTGGGCTATAAGTTCTTTTAGTTCCAAGAGAAGGGACAATAAAGGTTGCTGAGTTTTAATCTGTATTCATGAGTAACAAAGATACCAATATTTTTTTTTTTGGCACTATATTATATCACAATATTTTTTTTCTGAATTTTTGGTTCCCCTTTTTTATACGAAAAAAAAATGTTTTGTAAACTTTCAATTATACATATTTTAATTTTATGAGAATTGCGAATTTTTTAATATACACACATGTCTTTTTTTAGTCACAATTCTAAATTTCAAAAGTATGTTTTCTTGAGTTTGATGTACAGCATTTCTGAAGTACTAAGAAAGTAGAATTTATGGGATTGGCATATTCACTGGTAATCCTGTATTAGTAAAAATTAGTATATGTATTACTATTAATTCCTCCATTCGTAATTTTTTAGTCTACGTAAATTGCTGAGAAAAAAAAGATTTTATTAAATCCATTGTTTAAAAAAAATTGAAAAAAATTTTGATGAAAGGATGGGGAGTGATAAAAGTTATAACCCCTTTAAGTAGAGAAAAAATTTAAATTTATTATAAAAAATATTAATAAGGCATTATTTAATAATTCTTTGCGTTGTAAAATAATTTTAGAATTTTTAAAAGTTTATTCTTAATTTTGTGAAATGGTTTCATGCTACTTAAAAAATAATAAATCATATTTTAGAGTTTTAAATAGTAAAATAATAATAATAATAACCATAAATTAAAGTTGTGTATTGCGTAAATTAACATTTTTATGCAAAACAAACAGCAAAAAAAAAAAAAACGACAATTATACTATTTTACTAAAATATATTTTCTAAAAGTGAGTACATTAAACCAACATTAAATTAATTGCTTCTGTAATCTCATGACTACACTCTTTGAGAGAACGCAGGACCTATCCTAGGGTAAAACCTAATGTGACAACTCTCAAAAGAATTTTTCATATTTTGATTAATACTTAACGGAATTTTTAAAACCCCTCTACCTTTTAAAAAGTAAAAAAATTAAAAAATTATTAAAAAAAGCAAAAAAGGGGCACAAAAAAAACTTATTTTCTATTTTTATTTTTTTTAAAAAATTGCATGGCTATTATTAAACAGGTAGCTTTTAATTTCCCCAAATGCGTATTGAATTTATATAAATACTCCTATATCTTACGTAATATTAAACATGTTAGGTTTCGTAAGGCAACTTTCACAAAAATCAATGTAGAATCGCTTTTATTAAGCATCGATTCAGATTGCACCGCTAGTGCCAGTGATGAGCAAAAAAAACCCCGTTCTATTGCGGTATTGCCAAATCTGCAACAAATTTTGCTATTAAATGATGGATGTGTTTAAAGAGTAGATATTAATGGTCAATGTCAGTAGCGCACACAGAAATTTTTCAAGGGGAAGGGGGGGCCGGGGGTCAAAATTCTTTTCTTGGGATTTTTTTTCCTTTTGATTTTATGATTTTTTGGGAACAAAACAAAGTAAAAAATAATTATTGAATAAATAATTAGCATTAATTAATAAAATTAATTTATTAATAACAAATACTTCATTATATTTTTCGTATTATATTTCTTAGGGTTTTAATCAATCAAAAAAAAACGACTGTTTTTGGGGGGGGGGTCCGGGGCCCCGGGGCCCCTCCCCTTTGTGTGCGCCATTTTTTCAATGTGGGTCAACGCCTGTGCAAAAAAACATTCTATTTTTTTTAAACTATGCTTGGTTTCCAAAAAATCCCAAAATTTTTTGATTTTTCAATAGGTATTTAAAATTCGATATATTTATTCGACTTCCTATAAGTATTATTTTGAGATTTTTGTAAAAAAAAGTTGCTTGATTGATAGAAATGTGGCCGGTGCTACCCCCTTTTTTTAAAACGCTGTACCCCCTGCAGATCGGCCCTGCGAGTACGATAGTTCGGGCTCAAACCCCAAAAAAAATTATTTTTGGTTGTTTAAAAGGCCCCGGAAAATAGGTGTGTAGTTGCGAAGTTTAAAAGGGGTACACCTTTTTTCTGTAACCCCCAAAATTACATCTTACATTTTAACCCAGTAATTAAAAATGCAACGTCGTCAGTAGTTGAAAACAAGAAAATTTGTCACAGCCTCATTTTTTAAAAATTTTAAAAAGTATTTAATTTGCGTCATATGTTATTAAAAAATCCCAAAAAATATGCCAAGCCGGGCGGACAGTCTTTTTTTACTGGGGGGTCAATCCTTATTCCGAAAAAGGGACTCGACAATCCCCTTTCTTTTCCGGGCTCCTCTCCAGTTTACTCCCCTGGTTTCTTTTTGTTTCCCTCCCGGGTCCGTCCGTCTCCCCAGGGCTCTATCCCTCTGTTTCCATCCCGGGCCCCTCCAAGTTTTTCCTTTTCCCCCATCCGTTCTCTTTTTCTCTCCCCTCCTTCTCCTCAAAATCAACCCCTTTTAAACACCAGGGGCGATTCCACCACACGCCCCTCGTCTTCCTCATTGGCAGGCCAAAAAAAAGGTCTGCCCTCGTCCCCGGGCAACATTCGTCTCCCATTTGCGCTGCAAACACAAACACATTCCTCGTCTGTCTGGAATCCAAGGGCGCCATAATTCTCATCCAACTTCTGCAACTTCCATTCATCTCACCACCTGGGCCTCATAGCCCTATTCTCTATGCACCGACTTTCATACAGGAATGCCTATTGTCACCAGCATTCTTTAGCCATTGTAAATTCCAGACCCGATGTCTGCGCTTGTCCGAGGCCAGAAAACAAACAATGACCCCATGGCCACCTGCTCTTGTCACCCAACGTCTGTTTGGGGCCATAAAACTTCAGATGAATAGAGGGGTGGGGTTCACCCCAATCGAAGACGTCACAACAGATTTAATGGCCAGTTTTCAATTGAACAGGACTCGAACTTACGATTCAACGCCGTCTACGAGTTTGCGACATCCCAATTCGCCTACCTCTATGCTTTTGTGATTAATTATTGTCAAGCGGGATTTGATAAAATGTAACACTTTTCAAAGCTACTGAGTAAATCTTAAGTACAGAAAATAAAGGAAAAAATCTTCCAATTTTTTCTTGTTTTCGAATGAATATATAGTATGTAACACTTTCTGATGTGGAATCTTTCTATAAATCTTTAACCTCAAAGAAAACAAATGCATTAAATTGTTTTTAATTTTATTTTTCATTTTTTTATTTATTTAAGTTTGTTTCTTTGAGAAACATGTTAAATTGAAAAAAGTTGCTGTAAGCAATGCTTTTGAAATGTCCGTTTTAAAAATGTAAAACAGTTAGTTCTACTTTTTACAAGTGTTGCTTCTTAAAAGAGTAAGTACTTTTTGTTCATTTTTCGTTTTCTTTATACTATAAATGTATTATTTTTCATTCTTTTAATTCTGCTTTTTTTTTCCGGAGTATTCCAAAAATTGAAAAAGCAAGAGATAAGAAAATTTTGTTGTTCAGAGACAACATAAATTCATCGAATGAAGTATTTTCTTTAAAATGGAAACTTGTTGTTCCTAAGCGTCACCAATGATAAGGCAGGCGCAAAAACGTTGGCAAAAAATATTATTACCCAATTATAAGCAATGAAACAAAGTCAAAAAAAGTCAGGGGAAAATTTTAAACACTGTTGGAAAAAAAAGGAGAAAATTTTTAATTTC
>BMAV01007269.1:0-44504 GCA_019973955.1 Trichonephila inaurata madagascariensis
TTAAAAAATTCTTATTTTATTTTTTTAAAAAAGTCCATTTTTTATTTGGTTTTGCTAAGTGTTTAAATTTCAAAAAATATTTTCCACAAAAGGATGCTCCATTAATATAACTCTATTCCACTCCAAATAAAAGTGATCCATTTTTATATTTAAAAATTGGTTTAAAAAAAAAGGGTAAAATGGATTCTAAAAAACGATAAATTTTTATAAAACATCAACAAATTAAAACTTTATATTAATTTTTTTTAAAAAAAAAAAATGTTTTTTAATTTGTTCTAATTTTGTTTTAAAATACATGATTATTTATGTAAGAAGCCTAATACTTAGTAGATCTTACAGCTGAGATTAATTTCTTTCAAAAACTGTCTGTCCAATTCAACAAAATTCTCATTCGTTGTCGTTTTTGTTTGAAATTACAATAAGCGTTGCCAAGAAATTACACTTATCTAGGGTGAAGTTAATTTTCGCAAACAAATAAATATGTGAACTTCGGAAAATAATACTAAAGAATTTTCTCGCAAAAAAAGATGAAAATCTAATACTTATTCCTCGCTGTTGACTAGAGATAACTGAGTACAATATGTGTGCATTTCCAAACTCCAAAAAGCTAATGCTTTTCCTCTTCTGTTTGTATTTTCCTCGATAGGATTAACAAACAATTCGAAAGCACTTTTAACTTTCAGAAATCTTTTCGCATCCCCGGAGACAGGTCATTTCGTCTTCAGTCAAGAGTAAAATCTCTATGGACACAATGAAAACTGTCCTGATTTTCTTTTTACATATATATCCTCGTTCTCTTTCTTAAATCTGTATTTTTCTATTCACCCTATTATTTTTCTTCAGATTTCTTTGCTTCCCACTTTGCGTCTGCAGGATCAACCTCCAAATAATTGCACCGAAGAAACGAGATGGCACAAATCCATTAAAGGGAAAAAAAAAAAAAAATGTCTTTTAGTGATTTAGCTATAATTAGCCCACAGCAAAAAATTTTTATCCCTATTCTTAAGTAGTCGATTAGATGAAAAGCATAAAAAGGCCTTTTTACAACAACATAAAAAATGAATATTGCAAATCACAGCTGTTAACCTAATAAGTATGTCAACAAAGCAAATTATTTGTTTTCAGTGGCACAGCTGTGTAAGGGATAAAATATGAGCCTTTTGCTGATATTTCCCTTCTAAGCTCTTTTTTGGGGGGCAAGAGAAAATAAAAATTGAATGATTCTGAAAGAAATTGGCATTTTCTTTTTAGCATTGAACATAAAACTTTTATTCCTGTAAATATCTGCGAAGACTTTCTCTCCAACTCACTTCAGCTTATTTAATTTCGCAGATTGAATATAAATATGTGAATTATAAAAATTCTTAAACTTATTATACTTATAGCACAACTTATATTATACAGCCTCTGACAATAAAGTTCGGTGAATATCCCTGTAATATTAACGTAGATAAAATATTAACAAAAATTACCTTACTGTCCTTCGAAATAGTACCTTCCATAACTATGCACGGCTGAGATCTGCTATACATGTCCTGGAAACTTTCGAAGTCTTCTTCGAATAAAGTTAAAAAGCCTCGCCCGATTCGTTCGTGTCAAGTATCTTCCCCCCTTTTAAAAGGGTTTGATTCTGAGAAAAAAAAAGCTGATATTGAGATCTGACGAGAATGGTGAATGTTCAATTTGTTCCACCTCCTTCTTTTGCCATGAATTGTTCGATGATATTGACTGTGTGAGGGCGAGTGTTGTTTTGAACAAAAAAACCATGAACCTTGTTGTGTATACTGGGCTCGTACCATGAGTAAATGTTTCTTGAAACGGGTCAAAATTTCAACGTACCTTGCACCATTCCTCGTCCAGATATCATGCGCACAATTAATCGACAATCTTTTTGTGATTATTTTCTCCCCTTTTTCAACGTTTTTACTGACGGGGTCACCGGTCTTCGTTACGGGGGGTTTTGAAACACTTTCCCCACTCTCGAAAACGGGGGAACCACTCTACACCTTTCATGGACGTGCTTGATCTCAAAAACGTAGCAGCATCGGATAAGTTACTGTCGGTGTTGGACGTCTTCAATTGATGTGCCCCCCGTCAATCCATCTGAAATCCCCCTTTCCATCCATCACCAAACAGATGTTGGATGACGGGGTCAGGTGGCCATGGGGTCTTGTTTGTTGACTGGCCTGGGACAAGCGCAGACATCTGGTCGGGGTATAAATGGCTAAAAAATCGTGTCAATAGGCTTTCCTTTTGAAAGTTTTGAATAGAAGTCGAGGCTTGGGGGTGGGGTTGTGAACCCCGGTGTGAGATGAATAGATGGGGGGTTATGGCCCCCCTTGGATTCCAAGGGAGGGGGAATGTGTTCGTGTTTTCCGCGAAAATGAGAACGCAGGGGGCCCCGGGGACGAGGGCAGACCTTTTTTTTGACCGCCAATGGGGGAAGACGGGGGCGACCCTTTTCTTTTGACCTGCCGGGGGAGCAGGGGCGCGTGGTGGACCCCCCCGGGGTTTTTTTAAAGGGGGGGAAAAAACGGGAAGAAGAGGAGAATCGGACGAGAAAAAAACCTGAAGCGATTTGGGAGGGAGAGGGACTTGGAGAGATGGCCATGGGTAAACGGGGCCCCGGAAAAGCTATGGACTGACCTCATAAAAAGACTGTCCCCCCGGCCTTGGCCTATTTAATGAATATGTTTTGAAGCAAAAATTCTATTTAAATATTTTAAAAGTATGGCTGTAAAAAAATTTTCTTTTGTACAAGACTGACGACTTTAAAGTGTTTGCCGCCTTAAACAAAATTTTAAAATTGATACGTTCTTTTTCCTGTTCTCAGTTAAGAACCAAAGCACTAAACAAGCACTTTGTAAAGGAAGTCTTACACACGAATCCTTCACGGAACACAAACGACGCTCAACTGAACAATGGTGGAGGCAGATGGCCAACACCTGCCGCTAAGTATGAGTAGCGTTTTGTTTCGTCATTTTAAAGATTCCCGTTCTGACTTCTTTCACCGAACTTTTTTGCGTGCCAAAGGGGGGGCGCCCTTTTGGGGGGCGTGAAAACCCCCTAAAGGTCGCGGTATGTCAAAACGTTTTTTTTTAAAAAAAATTTAATAACTTACTGAAAGGAAGCAAAACAAAATACATTCTGACATCATAAAATACAGATTTACACTGATATAATACACTTATAAATGTATCAGTACTGCACAATGTGTTTCATAATTAATTTAACAGTGATAAGTTAAAAACAAGTTTAATAATTACCAGTCATAAAATTATATGCAAACTTGAATACTTTTCTTGATAATTTGTACGGTTTATAATTAAAGTCTTATTGTAGCTTTACGTCAAAGTATATTATTATTGAATTCATTACATGTTATTGTATGAAGGGGGCGCGATGAAATTTATATATGATTGAAAAGTAGTCGCAAGTATAGAAAGTCTGAGAAGCACTGCTTTATTACCAGAGGTTGTATAAATTGAGTCTAATCATATCGATCGTAAAATTTCACATTCAAGTGCGGTTTGCTATTATTCCAATGTTTCTACATAATCCTTTGATTATTCCCCTTATTTTTAAAATCCTCACACAACTCAAACTTCAATGGGATTTTTTCATCACAGTATACAAAAGATTTGATGACTGTTACTTGAATAGCAACTCTAATAACCATCATTGCATGTAGAAAAATATTTGAGCAAATAATTATTTTAACACAAAAATTAAACAAATAACGAAAATAAAATGAGAAACAACTAAAAAAGTAAATAACTAAGAATTACTTTAATTATCATAAGATTAATTCCATATTGTTAAGTCCGAAGTAACGTTCTTAATGCTCCCATTCTAATGTCCAGGATCTTTAACTGATCAATTTAATTTTTTTTTTTTTGGCTGATATTCTACAGAATTCGAACATATTTATCTATATATAGGAGAAAAGTGACACATTTACTCATCAAAAGGTCAACGGAACTATTAAGCCTGCAGATTTGAAATTTAACTGGCATGTTTCTTTTGTTGAGTACTTTCCCAGTATGAGTGAGAATTTTGCGGAAATGAACTCCATAGAAGATAAATATATTTCCATTTTAGAAGTAAGAGTCCATTTTAAATCAAGAAGTTAGGAATAAAAGTATGTTTTTGAGTACAATCGAAAGCTTAATACTAGGTCTTAGATATCAGTAACTTAAAATCAATTTACTGTCGCACAATATGTGTGTGTGTAATTACCTTTTATCTCATCCTGAAAACTTTTTAAATTATTGATGATCTATTCCTTCAGGACCCGAATTTAAATGTTTAACTAGCATTTTCTGCATAACCGAAATTTAATCATACTCAACATCCTGCATCTCTTAAAAGTAAGATTGCGTCAGAAACTATCGAGCAATAGCTTTCTCCGTAGACTCCGTAAGAAGTCGCGCGGGATTTACCGCCTCATACAAAGAACGTGAGTTATTTGTCTCTTTCTCTTTGGCTTCATCATATCTTAATCAACTGTAGCTAGTGTATGTGTTATTTGTACTCTATCTTCGTTTTGTGAAAGTGTAAAACAACTTTTTGTACTATTTTGTGACTGTTTTAAAACCGGGTAACGTTTGGATATATTACTTCTAAATATGTGTTCATTGCACATTCTATCCATATCTTAAGGAAAAATAAAAATGTCCTGAAACCGATCACACATCCTTCCTTTAACATCTGGAATTAGATCACCACAACTAGTGAAAATAAATACGTAAAATCACACTCACCACACTCGACACACCATTACATATGTATACTAATAAGATTCAAATTTGTATTCTGTATATTTAGTTTTTTTTTCTGCTTAATATATATATATATATATATATAAGAAGGAGAGTTTCGTACTATTATTTTACGCAAACAATTTCATTATTTAATGAACCCCATTGATCTCACAAATAAGTTCAAAGCCATACACGCGATTTGCTAAAGGCCAAACCACAAAATGACCCAAAGGCGGGACAACGTGACTTTGGCTGCAACCACTCTACCCGCAATAATTAGAATATTTCATATTTAATAGTGAGGCATGTCGAGTAGGTGTGTTCGTAAGTCCCATGAGCAAAGTTTGACTGCTGTCTCGCCAATCAATTCAGAACGAAAGATGCATCCATTGTACAGGAACTTATTTGATTTATTCTAACGTATACGCATCTATGTTTAGAGAAAAATAATTTTCATAGATTCATATAGAATATTAATTAGTATATTATAATCAATCTCAATATTTTTTGCACTTATGATACTATTGAACCAAAGAGATAGAGAATACGATTTGAAATATGATAAAGAAATCAATATTATAAGAAGTTAATCATATAAACTAAACTCAGAGGTGCAATAGCCCATGAGGGTCAAGGCCTACTGTGCTCAACGCGAGACCTGTAGTGTTAAGTTCTCAAGCAAGCCTAGTATTCATTTATCAACCTACTGAAGGGATGAAAGGCTGAGTCTATCTTGCCCAGCCCGGGATTTGAACCTACCTGTGACTTTGAAGCCCGAAACGCTACCACTCAACCACTGAGCTTACAATCAAAATAATATATCTTATTAATAATATATTATTATTATTATTATATATCAATATTATATAAGGGTTGCTCAAATGAAAAGTACATATATTCGATTGCGTCAGAATGAGTGCAGCTATAGCACTGCCACCCCACAGGGACACGAAGGATGGTGTATACCGCGAAAATTGTTAGTGGTCGGGGCCGTTTTTAACCTATTGTATTTTAACCACTGTTGTGCGGGTCGCACGTCTGATGGTTGATAACGATGAATCAAACATTTTGACAGCTGGTCTGACAGTCAATCTGTCCTCTCAATCTGCTGTGGCCCTAGGTCGACGGCTACCATAATGACGCGGAAATCTGCCATCATCCACCCATTCTTGCCAGCATCTTCTAATGGCCGCATCGATTCGACCCATAAGATTATCAGAGAGTGATTCTCTGATTTGCCCAACCTGCCTCTTTCAATCCAATGATACAACCTCTTTCAAAATCTGACAGTCTCTCGTAATGGGCTCGAATCTTATGGTGAGGCATTTTTTCAGTCATTGAAAGGTATCCTAAATTGAAATGCAACAGAAATTTTGACCATCAGTTTGAGAATCGCTTCTCATAGACACCTGCTGAGTGCGCAGTTCCGATGCGCTGTAGCTCCCACTATTCATTCATTGGGCATCAAATTTTAATCATTTGCATGTTCGGTACAAATGTCTTTGCATACTAAATTTATATTACAATCGGGGAACTTCCTTCTTGGCGCGTCGTTCTTTTGTTGTTGTTGTTATAGAGTATATAATGCTGGAGTAACTAATATTCACCACGTGGAACTTTTTTTCTGTGCTGTTTTAGCACTTTTTACTTCCGCTATCAAATTTAATAATTTTTCACGAATACGTGCAGCACTGATTTTCTTTGTCCCATGCTTATTTAATAAAGATTCAAATCTATCTTGCATTAAACCTTTCTTCTATACAGGTTGGTCTCTGATTCCTGCAGAAGGCATTGCTTGAAAAAAGGTCGCAAAAATATTTGTTAATAATCCAAAATGTAAAAGTAGGTTTTAAAAATACACCGCCTAAATTCTACGTTTAAACGCAACGGAATGAAGGGTGCACAACCCCCCGTCATTGCAAAGCAGCTATAAGCGGTTCAAAAGTGACTAAAAGTAGCTAGAATCGATTTAAAGAACTTTCGAGTGCCATATTTCATACTTTTACGATTAAGGCATCGTTATTCTATAGGATTCATAATTTTATATAAGGTAAAATACGGCGTATAAAGCACCCCTATACTTAAGAGCTGCATTTTTTTTAATTTAAGTATATTCACCGTATAGAGCGCACCCCCTTTTTTACGAAAAACCTGAAATGTGTTTGCTCGCAATCAATGAATGCAATGCTCGTATTTTTTGAATAATTTATTCGAGGTATTATCCTACACTTTTGAAAAAATAGTATACTTCTAGAAACACAACCCATTAATTTGATAAGAAACGTCATTTCTGTTAAATAAACCGTATTTCGATATATGCAGAAATCTAATTTTTTTTCTATGCTCATCTTTTTTTCATTTTTAAAGCTATCATTTTTATACCAGGCGTATAACACGCACCCGTAAATTTCAATCTTTTTTGTGCTAAAAATGCGCGTTATACGCCGGAATTTACGGTACTTTAACTGACTTGACCAGTTAGTATTTCATGAAATAATTATTCTATGAAATAATGAATTCCACACGGACTTAGATATGTGAATCACTTAAAAGCAATACATAATCGTACAACATCAGGAAATACCCAACGAAGCGGATGGGTAATGGCAGGTAACATTTTTTATGAAATGATAAAAACACATATATAGAAAGAAAGCGACAAAATGCGTCGCAGTATTTCTTTATCATCGTGCATTATAACTATAAATACTTTACTTAACCAACAAGGATAAAAATCTCTGCCGCAATAAATAATTTATTGCGTCCAAATTTTCAAAAGTGTGTGAAGGGTAATTTACATAAATAGCCAGTTTTATTAATTTTGTTAATATAATGTAACTTAATAAACTGATTCAAAGATTTAATTAACATGTTTAGCTTTATCGCTGCTTTGTATTTAAATCAGCATGGATGAAAGGGGTGGTGATTTGCTAATTTATCATTTTCGTCCCTCATTTCGCTGTTTTCACACTTGAAGCTTCAATGATTTACGTCATGCAACATTTGCTAAAATTTATTGCAGCTGCCTCTCAAAATTTGCTAGACGTTGTATCATGTTGAGGCTATTCACTGAAAGCCTCATAAGGCTAAGGTGTGATGTGGACGAATAAATTTGCTTTGATTAATATTTGCACAGTGAATGCTTAACACACTTACAGCAATAAGTAATAATATTTTTGTAGTTAATTTCTATATGAAATGTAAAACAAGTAATATAAAAAAAAATTAAGTCAATTCCTACTTAGGTCAACAAAGAAAAATTTAATTTTAGTTACTTTTTATTAAATAATTACATTTAATACATCTATGTATATACATTGTACACAGAATTACAATATTAAGTGACAAAAGAGAAAGCGGTTTTCCTTGCAATTTTCCACATTTTCCTTTTTATATATGGTGCTGAACTGTTTTTTTTTCTTTGTTACTATTAATTCGTTAATTAAATTTAATTAATGAATTAATATTTGAAAAAACTGTATTAACATCAAGTGTTATGCACTACAAGTTTTAAAAAGTGTATTTGATATTGAATGGATGAATAGAAAGTATTCTATTAACGATTGAAAATTTAAGCAAGATATATATATATATGTGTGTGTGTGTGTGTTTATATATATATACATGAATGTTATGTTGTTACTCAGATAAACTGTTTTTTGACAGATAATCTGTTTGTTTTTTAAACAAGAATAAAGAAAATGTTGAATAACAATTAATAAAATGAAACATTTAACGCGCGTCTTTGCCTAAATGGCTAAGTTCATTCTTCTTAAGAGGTTCTCCCTCTCCAATGTCGTGGGTCTGTCTCCATCACCGTCCCTTCTCGGAGTCATTGCCCCTCGTTTCCCTTCGAAGTCATCTGGGAGGGGGGTGCCAGAGACATGCAGTAGCACCTCCTACTTCCACATGTATATGTAAATAAATATATATGGGGAGAGAATAAATAGTAGGAATTGTGTGAAAAAAGAAAAGAATTTCATATTTAAAAATGCGCAAATTTATTTGATGAACGCTCCTTGAAAAGTACAACTTTGTAATTTTTTGTAAGAGGACATAAATTATTACACCCCAAAAAATTATTTTGTATCCTTCTAAAATATTAGAAATAATGAGTATTTTTTTTATTAAAAAGTAGGTATATTAAGTTTTTGTCTTTTAAACTTAAAACCTGTTATTTAGAGATAATTAATACCCACTCACGGAATTGTTAGGTAACTTCGGTTGCTTTGGGTTAAGCTCATCAACCCGTAACCGGCGAGTCACAGGTTCTAGTTCTGGTGACAATGGAACCCGCCGTATAGAGGGGGCTAATGCACGTTAAATCTACTGAATTCAAAGTCCGTCCCTTGTGTCGTGGATTGGAGAAGGGGCGTTAGCTCAGTTGTCGTCCTCGTCACTTGACCGAGGCTCAGAATTACGTGGCCCATCACCAATTGCCGTAGTGCAGTGATTCTCAAACTTTCATATTGGCGACCCAATACTCAACCATAATTTTCATCAGACCTCCTCCCTCCGTACAAACAACAATTGAACTCAATTGCACTATACTTTTACACGAAAGCTGCAATGGGACTTTTTAAGTGTCACCTGCGTATATAAACGTCTTGCTCAGTCAAAGCGTTAATTGCCTCGGACGTATATATACGTCTTTCCGAAGTACAATCTTTTCTGTGCACTGAATTCTAAAAATTTTTATGAAGGCTTGGGAATGCAATAAATGGACCTGGACAGTGATTGCGAGGGATTTACTTATTATATATTTCACAGGGGATTTTCTCATTTATTCCCCTTCATCCCATCCATACATCACATACACTCGTCTATGTGGAAAACGGTGACATTGAGAAGCGAATTGCATAACTTTTAATTGGAAGTTAAGGGATTAATTATAAACAACACAAAAAAAGTATCAAAATAAGTGTTAATTTCTGTATATAATTTTATACATGACAAGCCCATGGGGTCACTGGTAACTATTAAACTTGTTCTTAGCTTAGTATATTATTAAATTAATTATAAAATACTTTCTATGGTATACTGATACATTTATTAGTGTATTATATCAGTGCAAATGTTAATTTTGCTTTTTATTATGTCAGAATCTGTTTTGTTTGCTAACTTTTAGTAAATGAATAGTTTTTAAAATAATCTTTCGTTTCCGTTTTTTCAATATTTTCGCGCACCCCTCGCAGAATTATCAAGCCCCCTTAGGGGGCGTGGCCTACAGTTTGAGAAACGCTGCCCTGTTGCTACTTTATTGCGTGACGTTAATATAATTCTCTGTTGGAATTGATTGTTTATAAGTATCACATTTTAAAGCAACTCAAAAGACTCGCAATTTTTAGTCTTTAAGTAGTGAAGACGATACCTAAGCTGAAATCCCTTTCACCAAACTTTTATATCTCGTCAACGTAAAGAGCCTCATGCATCAACCTCTGTACATGCAGGCTCTTAAGTGGCACCAGTATTCGAAGCCATAAGTGGACGAAATGGTCGCGAATCAATGCCAGCTAAAATTCGAAGCCCCAGTGGCGGGAAGAAATTACGAGAACTAATCTTAATATTCTGAGCACTAAACGGTGATGAAGTTCAAGTATTATTTTAATACTTGGTGCACAGCTATTAAAAATATCAAAATCAAGGTCTGTTAGTACATAATTCAGGTATTCTTTTAAATTAATAATGTTATTCAAAAATATCAATTTTTTTTTTCCTTTTTTTTTTCATTTTACGAGCTTTTATTTAACTTGCAATGTAATTTGTTTGGTGGAATCTTGCAACTCAATTTTGAAGCTGATAGCTTCAACCGATTGAGCTGAAATTTTGCGCACTTATCAGGGATAGAAGATATCAGGGATACAATAATTTCATAATTTTGTGTTCCATATTCCTGATCAAAAGGTAATCAGAAATAGCGATTTTCAGATTTGGCTACTAATTCCATATACCACTTCCAGATTTGGTGACTAAAAGATTAAGGTGCAACCCTAAGAGCGAATAAGCTCGTTATTAACAAAAAAAGTGTTCTATATGTGAGAAACGGGAGAGTGGGTCTAGTTTTTCTATAAATAGAAATAAAAAGTAATACGTTTAGAAGTGATGATACGCATTAACATTATAGCAACACGTTTAAAAAGGGTTTTTTTTTCACTTTTTTACTCCTAAGAGCAGTTACTCGTTCTTTCTGTGAGCACACAAATATTACTCACGGAATCAAGTATAGCTTTTAATTTTATTCTTTGATTATCTGATCTGCGAACATAAATTTCAGCAGTCGAAAACGGAACATTTTTTTGTTTGTTTGTTTGTTTATTCGGCCATCTGTTATTACTCAACACTCACGCATCGTATTCGCATTAGAATTTTTATTAAATGTTTCGCAACATTCTTTTTCATTTCCGTTATTGCTGACTAAAGCGTTTTTACAAGCTATGAGCTTTTACATGCAATGTATGTAACAGGATAGTAATGTCGACCATGCTGTTGTATACTTAGGCGTGAAACTCTTCGCTGCTGGTCAAGCATACGTGGCCTTAGGTAGGGTAAAATCATTAGAATGTCTCCTTATTTAAGAGCTTAGACTATTCGAAATTAACCTGCAAACGACCTTGCAACAGTGATGCGTTGCAAGAGATGAACAGACTGAGAAACCTGACAAGCGATAACTAAAAAGTGAAAATTAAATTAGAAGTAAAAAAACTTTTTTAAAAACAAGCTTTTATTTAAATGCGCTAAAAAGAATAAAATAAACTTTTCCTTTCAAACTTTTTTTACTATCAACTTATAAAGTCATTACAAAATTTATTTGATATAAAAGCTTGTCGTGAGATTTAAAAACTCGTATTTACTTAGTTTGAAAATTTTAAAAATTAAAATCAATCAGATCAAGTTGTTTAATTTACTTGTTTATAGACAAAAAAAAAATCTCGCGACAAGCTTTATGTCATGTAAATTGTGCAATGACGTTATATGTTGATAGTAAAAAATTTGAAAGGAAAAGTTTATTTTATTCTTTTTAGCGCATTTAAATAAAAGCTTGTTTTTAAGAAAGTTTTTTTACTTTTAATTTTTAAACATTATGTGACAGAAAAATTGATAGTTAAAAATACACTTGTTTAAAATTAATGAACTTGTATTTTAAATAAAATAACTGTAAATAATTATAAAAATGTATTTAATTAGATTTATTTATCTGATCGTTAAGTTCTAATACAGCTTCTATTTACATTTATGATTAAAAAGTGATAAAAATGTGTAAAAACAGTTTGATGAAATGGTCATTACTCTTGCTGTCTCTTAAACCTGTCATACATGAATTCAATAAAAAATTTTCCATTAAACATATAAATGATTCCAGCATTGATATTTTTAAAAGCATTAGTGTAATATTTTTAGAGCAATTTATTATTGGCAAAATATTGAATATTATTTTTGTCCTCATGCTTTATATTAAATTTTAGCGATGTTTTACTATTTATAAACGTTTTCCTCAGTTAAAAATTAATGGGTTTTTTTTCTCTTTGGTTTCGAAATGTTATCTCTAGAATATTTCGAAAACAGAATTGTTAATTATTTTCACGAGCACCGACCATGAAAAGAATGTTCTTGTAGATATTTCTGCCGCATCGAACAAAATATATATGCTTAAATTAAAATCCAAGAACATATAATCCGATTACATTTTTACGTATATTTCGTATTTTTGAAGTTTAGAAATAAGAAAGATTCTAACTTATATTTTGAATTTTCGTGGTCATATTGCTACGATTTCCTTTGAAACTAACAAGTTGATTTTTAAGACCTCTATGGCAAAATTATATATAAAAAAAAAAGAATTTATTTTTTTAAAAATACCACACACCGTAAATTTCATCCATAAAAATCTTGTTTATTAAATTTTCTATTATTTAAAAACAAAATATCCAAACCAGAGTTTCATTTTTCATTAAGTAAGAAGAATGAAGAGAGCAAAATTCCATCTACCATCATTTTATAAAAATGGTTCTTTGGTAGTTCTTCATTTATTAAAATATTAGGTTGTATACAAAGAGACTAGAGATAAGGTACTGAAACATGAAGAATAACTTCACTAAATTTTTATGGGTTGATATTAATATATAAAATATCTGCTACTCTTCAAGAAAAGAATAATAAACAGATTGCACCAACGAATCAGATTTGATGGATTTAGTTGCAAATAGAACTATTTGCTAAGAATAACTAATATTCAATAATTTATTTCATATTTTAATTTATGATGCAAATAATAGTTTGGTTTTTATACGTGCGAATATTTGTCTACGGTGTTATTTGTGACGAATATTTGTAGACGAATTCCATTGTATTTTTATTTATTTATGTGTTTACTTTTAATTTTTTGTATGAATGGCAACAAGAAATATTTCAAAAGTATTTTTTTAAAAAAATTCTATTCCAAGATGCTGAGTTGTTATATTTTGGAGAATTTATGTGTTCACTGATTTTGCGATGCTTATTATCAATTATTTGTGAATAAAAATACTGTCATAGAATGATTTATGTTTCTGGTTACACCAAATGAGATATACCAGCATTTTCAATTGTATTTCTGGTTTCTGGAAAAAAAATGGTGCTTTTTTATTCTCATCTCGATAGAACTTTTGCCTACATGTTAAAGGTACCTAAAGTAATGATGTATGTATGTTAGAGTTATACAATCTATAAAATATTGTTCAGTATATTTTTCTCCGAATATTGTTTTGCAAACCTAACATAATATTAATAAATATATTACATCTTTAACTCTATAAGGATATTTTTAAAGGTTATGAGAATGCTTATTAATTACAAAATCTTATTTATTATAAACAGTAATATTTTTAGATAATATCTAATGCTAAATATATCTAGCTTTATTTCACTAATTTAATGTTTATGTGTACCAAGTTTTATATAACTATTGCATTAACGCAACTGTTATGTAATAAAGAGACTGCTGAAATGTTAATAATTGCATTATCATTATTATTAAATTAATTGCTTTATCAGAATTTATATAGTTATATAAGACAACTATTAGATATATATATGAGTTAATTACTATAATTATTGTAACTATTAAAATTTATTGATTGGTTCTTTATTATATAATGTTGCACTCGTAGCAATACACGGTTTATTGAAGAGAGACCACATCAGTTTCCTCCATGATCAACAGTGATTTGGAATACTACTTTTTAAGAAAATAAGTGCTACAATTAAATAATTGCATTCAGTTGAATGCAAACTATTCAAAGGATATATCGTATTGATGCCATTAAAAATTTTTAACAATAATTTCTGAGGAGAATATAAAAGAAACAAGAGGTAACTGAATTATCAGGCTTTATGATTTAGTGTCTAAGATAAATAGGCTCGCAGATTACGGGAGGAAAAAAAACACCCTTTTTTTTTTCTTCTTTTTCTTTATGAACATAAATAAGTTTAACATGAATGCACAATTAGACATTTTAAAGTCAATTCATTTTATGTCATATGGAATAAACCTAAGGCACTACTATCTGTAAAAGCTCAGAAGATGAAGTTGTTCGTATATTTTAATTCGAAAGTAGCGACCAAAAAGAGGAAGGGAAAAAGAAAACGCTAAAAAAAGTTAAAAGATATACACAGAAATATAATTGGCATTTGTAGATTGGAAGATGAATTGGATTATTTCTTAATGCATGTGAAAGAAAAGGAAGACTTCATAAAAACCCCACATTATAATCTAGACATCTTAAGTTTCTCGTGTAATAGTGGTGTCGATAGGTATCACATTTATTCAGCCCCCTAAATCTTTGTTATTTCCGAATATTGAAACGTTATTCACACGAATTTTCCAACACTTCCTTTCTCTTATCCGTATAGAGAAAAATATCCTTTTCTGTTTCAAAGAGTAAAATTTTATTTAAGAAATACATTGGGGGAAAAAAATAATTTGAACCATCAATTTATAGAGCAGAAAATTTTAAGCCGCATTGACACTGAAAAATAATTCTAAGAAATAAATTAAAATGGTATTTTTTAAGGCGTCTTTGCTTATGTTGATGAATAGGACCCAAATTTGGAATATTTTTTCAAATGAAAGAATTAAGACATTAATAGCATATTCTGGCTTAGCTATCCTTTAGAGAGTTGTATATTTTATCATGGTCTTCATTTTCTTCTTAGTTGTTCCACTTTTTTCTGGTATTTAATGCAGTGCTTCTCAAACTTTAAATGTTTGCGATCCAATTTTCAATCATAATTTTCATCGCACCCTCCTCCATACAATAACAGTGCATTGAATGCAATAATAACAATGCGACGTATGCAATAATAATATGCCGCTAAAGTTACAATACGACTTTAATTATCAACCGCACAAATTATCAATATAAGTATTAAATTTTGTATATAATTTGTATATGACAAGCCTATAAAAGTCACTAGTAATTATTAAACCTGTTCTTAACTTAATATTAATAAATTAATTATTTAATACACTGATATTGATACTTTTATAGGTACCTAAAATACGGCGTATAGCACGCACCTATTTTTCCAAACTGCAATTTTTAATTAAGTATATTCGTCGTGTAAAGTGCACTCCCTTTTTCACGAAAAAACCTGGAATGTACCTATGCAATGCTTTAATGCTTTGAAGTCATTTATTAGACGTTTTACCCCAGGTTTTTAAAAAAACAGTATACTTATAGAAGATATTAAGTTCAGATATTAAGTTCATAAATTTACAAGTTCTAAGTACGGATATTAATATATAGAAATTATATATACAAATATTAAGTTAAAAAGTTATATTAATTTCTTTTAATTCGATACATGTAGAAATCTATTTTTCTTTAATGCTTATATCAATCTAAAGCTATCATTTTATACCGGCACAAACCCCCCGTAAATATTGATCTTCTTTGTTATTTATATTGCGCGTTACACGTCGGATTATTCGGTATACTATATTAGTGTAAATGTGTCAAAATGTGTTTTGTTTTGTTTGTTTTCAGTAAATTAATATGTTTTTGAAAAGAATCTTTTATTTTCGACTTTTCATTTTACTCCCCCCCCTAGGTTATATCCCCCCGGTTCGCCCCACACAGTTTGAAAAACGCTGATTTAATGTGTGTTTAGCCTATTTTCTCCTACAATATAATGCTAAAAGAACCATTCCTTTACGTGTTTAAAAACAATAGTTCCCATGGAATATTTTGAAATTTTAGAAACGGTATATTATAAACAGATATACACATCACAATTTTGCTAATTTTTATAAAATTTAAGCCATTTTACTGTCTGAAAATGTGCTTCGCGTACTATAGTTCAGGCTCTTGTACATTTAGTGAAGATAACCGTAAATAAATATATGTAATGTGTAGCAGTACAAAATTGTTTACAACTTTTCTCTTGTTAATAGTTTTATGAAAGTTTTCTTGCAACTTGTATTTCTAACATGAACTTGAGGGACCTACAACTTTTTAGCCCTTGAGGCTTCATTTGACAACCAGTCTGTGGAGTTTGTATACCTAAATCAAACCGTTACAATCTAATCTCGCCAGCAGAATGGGAATAATCACGTTGATACATATAATAACAGCTCTGTGTGGCATGATTAATCAAAGTCGACTCACCGCATTCAGAAATGTCACTCTTCACATCACGGCTGGTTTATCCATGACTAGAATAAACAGATAGTTCATACATTAAGTTATTAAAGGTGTATGTTTGCGAAGTAGCCTACTCACATTATAATTACTCATTCCATGTGTAATTATAATCCTCAATTATGCTCCATTTTTTTATTGTTTTGAATTTTAAAAGAATATATTGATGATATATATATAACTATTGAATTATAATTAGTAAGGCGTTTTAAATGGTAACAGATTTTTATTGTGTTGTGTACTCTCTGTCTCTCTCAAAAAGCTTATTTTTATTTGTTAATATTAATTATAACAATCCTTTGCAAAAATAATAATAATAATAACTAATTCAAGATTAAGGGAGTTACACATATAGCGCAAACGCAGTTAAAGTAATAATTAACATGTTATTTATTAATCCCTAAAGAATAAATATACAGGTATATGTGTGATAGTAGTAGTAGGGTATTTTTGAATTGTATTAAGACATTTTTTTTTATTCAGAGTATATTTTCTCTGGTTGCAGTCGTTGATCATTTGAAGAGGGAATATTTGTTTACTTAAAAATCCACATTTATTTTACTCAAATATAAAACATTTTAAGCAGCTACACAAAAAGCTCAACATGTGTGGTCTTAAGGACAGTTCATAAAAGTATTCTTTGTTCTTGAGACTACAGCTTTTTATGGTTTGGGTCACACAACCGGAAGCTTTTGGAATCAAATAATTTCCGGTAAAACCTTTTGTGATTGGTCAGAATACGTGGATGATGCAAAATTGCTTCATGTAGTTTTGAAAATTCTGCTTAAATATTGTTACGAATTTTGTGTAAATAGTATAAATAATTTGTATTTGAGTGTTTAACGCACTTATATTACTCTATGTTATATTTATTTCATGTTAAAAATGTGCTACTCATAAGCAATGCCGCCCCTTAAGTTATAATGGCGATTCAATGAGAACTTGGCGAAATATTGGCGGTAGAGCCAAGTTGGCATCATTTTTGGCGACCAAACTGGCGGCCAATTTGGCGACTTGGCGATCATTTTGGCGTCATTGGCGATCATGTTGGCGAGTTCGGAACCCTCTGGAATCTTCTAGAAAGTAGTAGATCTCTCCACTAGTGTCACGTTCAATGACACGAGCTGTTATATTTCTGGAAGTTTCTGTCGCGCCTATAAAAAGATACTCACCAGGACGGCGAAGAGTCTGAATTAAACCAGCGGGTAGTGAGGATTTTTTTGACCAGCGATTATTTCGGCTGTGCTTGTGAATAATCTTTACTTACGTGTATTTTTAAACACTGTTATTGTGTTTGATTGCTGTTGAAGGTGTGAAAACCTTTGGATATTTACTCTGTGAATATCGCTGTTGAATCCTGTATTTAAAGGATTGGATTTTTGATAATAAATTCGCATCGCTCTTAAGGAACTGTGTTATTTTCTTTGTGATTGTTTTGCATAAAATCCCCGAATCCTCGGATCTACGTAACAATATTGTTTTGTGTCAGTTTCTTAGGAGATAAAAATGTGGTCATTTCCCGTTGGGCGGGTAAACTAAAAATTGTCGCGCGAAGTCTTGGAGGGATCAAAACCATTAGGAAATAAATTACCTCGAAGAAGATTTAAGTTAATTATTACATGTATATATAAAAATATAAACGCTAAATAATATAATTGTATAAGAATTTCGTATTCCTATTATTATCATACATACAAATTACTTAGAACAGTACTGATTCAGCATGGAAAGGGAATCCATATTATTCTAATCAAATTAATTTTACTTTCACAATCAATAAATTTGCTTCTATTAACAATTAATTAGTACAATGAATTTTTCTCATAAAATAACATGAATATATATTCAATTGTTTAGAGCTCCACTCCATTCCTTTCAATATTATGAAACTTCTTTCTAACAAGGAACTAATTAAGATTTTTAATTAGCAGTTAAAATTGAATTATTTCAATTCAGTTAGTTTAGAATTACTTTAATTAATAAATTTAAACTTTTAACAGACAGAGCGTCATAAGAAATTCCTGTGTAAAAGTTTTGAAATTGCTGTATTAATAATTAGATATTAATTAAAAAACTAAATTAATGTCTCGCGATTTTTTTAATTTCTCTTCAGAATATATTTTATTCAAAATTCTGGTTTTCTCTGGTATTTAGAATGATATTAAACACTTAGAAATTAATGAATTTGTAAGATTACACATTATTTTAATTTTATTATTATATTGAAAATTACTTTTATATATATATATATATATATTTAAATTTTATTATTATTATTCCTCTCCTTGAGACATTCATTGTTGTTCTCTTTTCTTAGCTTCATTTTAACATATTATCAGGTTTTTCTTCCACGTGTTGTATTAGGCTTAACTTTTCAACTTGGTTTTTTTCATATTATGTCGAAAGTTTCTGCTGTACGGGGAAGGTTGGATCCATAAAGCATTGCTAACCCTAATTCTCTGGCCTAATTCAGCGACAGCTTTAGAAATCATAATAGGTCTCCAGTTTAGTCCAAAGACTTTTTTGTATCTACATTTGCTGTGTCTGGTGAATTCCAATTTCTTCCTGCTTTAGCACTATAGGTCTTAGTACTTCTTAACTTTTATTTTATATTACTATATATATATATATATATATATATAACTCCATTTACTCGAATTTAGCTTATAAATCATTGATATCTCTTCATGAATAAGCAGTACAGTTAGTTATAATAGAATATTAAATATTTATTTTGCTAATCCAAATGAAATTATATCTTTTGAATATCTTTCAAAGTATTAATGGTTACTATTTCGTTCTTCAAGTAAAAAAAAATAAATTATTGATTTTATTTCAAGTACATAAAAAAAGTATTCTCAAAAATAATTATTATAGTATCATTTGTTTAAATATTCAATAGCTAAGCTAGCTTCCAAGCTAATAAACAAAAGATTTTCTGACTTTTACGACAACGAAAAATGGCAACAGGAAAAAAAAAAAGCTTTGTTGGAATTTTTGAGTGAGTTAAAAAGAAAAAAATTGTAACACGAAAGTTCTTAACCAAAAATGCAAAACGTATTTTTTAAGCCATTTCAAAATGTTTTATGAGCTTGACAACCATTTCCATTTTCAAATTAATCATTCTGCTTGATAACAAATTCATTCGTTCTATTTTTTTTAATTAGACGAATAAAATAAACCAGTTTGAGGTGTTTTTTTTATTACTTTGAGAGCAAAAACAAATTTAATCCGCCGATTACATGTCAGATGCAAATAGGTATCAGACATTAAGCGAATTTAAATAATCTTTTTTTCACGTCACGTAATTAAATTTGTTAAGCCTTTATTAAACATTTAATGTCATTTCATTTTTTTCAGAGATATGTAACGTAGCATTAATCAATGTTTTTCTCAATTGTTAATGTAGTGCCGCATATTTGAGATATTGCAATATATATATTTAGATATTTAATATTCTTCCATAGTATTGAGATTTTTTTTTCTTCTTGGTATTTTTTACTTCATATTTGTCGTCAGTAGCGTATTCCTGGTAACACTCTCTAGTTTTATGTGTTTATCAACTTTAGTAATAGTGAAATCTTATTTTTTTTTACATTATTTTCTTTTACTTGCTACCCAGTAGCACAGAGAAATATAGGGAAAAGTTGGCTGACCTTAAAACAATATTTAACCTTAATTAGTTTCTAAGGCTAAAAGTTTTTATTAGTCTGCTCATACTATATTATTCAATTCCTACTATTAGTTAAATTTATATATATATACTAGCTGTATGGCCCGGCGTTGCACGGGCTTTCTCTACTTTTATAAATTTTCTCTTTCCTTCAAAATCAGCACTTCTAATACTCTTATTTCAAAATGACTTCCACCCCCCCCTCCTCCGCTTAGCCGGCGTTGCTTGAGCTTTTACCGAGTGTATAACTTAAAATTCCCTGTTTCGAAATCTTTTCGCTTCTTTCCTTTGCCAGGTCCCCCACCGGCGTTGCACGAACATTTTTAAATGCATAACATATTGCCATGGACATTCTCCTTCCCCTCTCACTATCAGCCGTTCCTGGTATGTGTGTGTGATTTCTATATAACGTTATTACAAAACAGAGACTCAACTACGATTTTTGAGAAACTCAAATTATTTTCAGAGTTACAACCAATTGAAATAATTATCGGCGTATTTTCTTAAAATTTCTCCCTTCTGTTTTCGTAAAACATGGATACACCAACTTCCAAGTTATGCATTTCAAAAATTCTAGTTGAGCCTCTGTACAGAGATCTAAGCTATAGACAGGCGAAATATTAATACAATAGAAGCATTTTTTACAAAAGGAGAACATTTGGAAAAAAGGTTATTCTAAGTTAATTTTTTGCCAAAATATTGTATTTAAATTAAATTTTTTTTTTTTGTCATAATGTCCTTAAAACAATTTTATACATGTATTCTAATCTAAGTGACACTAAATATCTAAATATTATCCATTTACATGCTTTTGCAAAATCACGGTTCCGAACGTAGTCGGATACCTTAAGACTACTTTATGTGCAATTTAAAACCTAGTACATGAAATTGTTACTAACAATCGACATAATGTTCTTTTGTTCATTAATACCGTGCGAATCACAAATTTTTCAAATGTGTAAATATATCTCCGACTTATTAGAAGCTTTGTTTCTGTCTAATCGAGCGAGTAAACTCTCTTATTAACGTCGTTTTCTAAAGCAATACGAGTGACCTCTACGCAACCGCTGTCACTCGTGCGGCTGACGTGTCATGATTTCGAACCTAGTGCCACTGAAGACCCACCGCGTATAGGGGACTGCTGCACGTTAAATATGTCGAGGTCCCCGTTGATGTGGTAGTTAGGAGATGGGAGTGTCAACTTAGATATCATCCTCGTCACTTGACCGAGGTTCAAAGTTACGAGTTCCGACGCCAATAGCCCTCGTACAGCTTTACAATGTGACGTTAATATAACTCTCCCTCTCTAAAGCAACACGAGAGCTATTGGCCTCGGACCTCGTTATTTTTAAACCACGGTTAAATAATAAAGACGACATCTGAGCTGACACCCATTCTCCTAAATTCGATAAAACACCAACGTGAGGACTTGAGACACAACAGATTTAGCATGCATTAGCTCCTCTACATGGTAGGCTTTTAATGACATCAAGATTCGTATCTGCGACTCTATAACGTCGTTGTTTCTGTCGAAGAAGTTTTGTTGATTTAATATGGTTTTTCTTTCTTGATGTAATTAATTCAATTTTCTATCATGTTAAAAATTGTGCTAAATTCTGATTTTTTTTAAGCTGATTTATGTTTCCTCTTTTTTTTTAGCCGTGTAACCTCTTATAAACTTAAACAAAAAAAAATTATACACCTTGTTTAAATTAATAAGCGTGAAGTGGCGCTTATCAGGAGGACAGAACCCACGACCTATGAAAATGTAGCCAAGTAGCATGACCACTTGACAAAAATGATCAGCTATGTCGGGAGACTGTTACTGGCTTAATAGATACCACTACAAGTGTTTAGATTGTCAATTTATTGTATACCTTGAAAAACACGATTTTATATGGATCCCAAAAGTATATACTATCACAAAACCTTTATCTAAGACGATGCGCCCGTTCATAAACCAAAATTTCAGCCTGTCCATCATTTTTCATGAATAAGTCAAAATCCACCCTCCGTCAAGTCCAAATGCAAATATTTATTAGTTTGGATTTTCTTTACATGTGAACGTTGTCACCCTGTTTTCGTTACGCTTTTGTTTTGGGCACAACCGCGTTTATATTTGTATTGTCCACTGCCATTGTCACATTTCAACGAATATTTCCTCAAAAGTGTTCCACTTTGCTATTTGTTTTGAATTTCAAACGGTTCACTTAAAATTCGGACGTTTCATGTGCACCTTTCTAATAGATAGTGGTGTTATGATGATAGTTAAATAGGTACATTGTTTTAATAATTACATAGAATTTCATGACTTGAAGAATTTATTCTCCTTTTTATCTGCGATACTAATGTATTGACAGCAAAATATTAATACAAATATGTTTGTTTTTTCAATACATGTAGGATTAATTGAATGTATATATGAACAAACCATGAAACTGTTACAGTGTAACAAAATTGAATTTGAGGCTCAAAATTTCATATTATTAAGCTATTAAAGAGATTATTTAAATAACAATTATTAAGGATTAAGTCCAGCACGTTAATATTCGTCGAAGACAACTCAGCGGAACGGATCTTATACGAGATAAAATCCAAATGAAAAGTATGTACCATTTCTCCACGACTGATATTAACTGAAATAAGTAATAAGTAAAAAAAAACTCATTTGATAATTCCTAAAGATAACAGGAACATTATTTCGTCCACTATTAATCAGGGAAGCAGGCTTAAAAATGCGCCGATCTTAAAGCAACAAAAAAAGAAAAGAGGACGACCGATACTAAATATCGTGTGGAGGACTTCACGACAACTCCACTCCAACCACCCTGGCGCCAAAAAACGAACCTACACCCCATCCTGCAGCTATAAAGCAAGCAATCCCATCATCGCTCATGAGGTATATCAAGAACCCGAAGGTTAAATACCTTAAGTGAGTCTGCGTTTTAACTTCTAATTACAGAAAAGCCGACGATGATATCCCCTTCGTATAGAATAGAAAAGGGAAAAAATAATAATAATAAATTTTCCTCTAGGCTCAAAACAGATCTCTTATCACCTTTACGCTTGTAGTGGAAAGGCAAAACGTTCGACATTTCGCCGTTGACAAACCACTCTGGGAAACGCTGAGTCGCACAAGAGCCGCTAAAATGTTAGCGAAACCACGCCTCAGTATTTACGGAGCTTAATGATTATCATTATCAGCCCCGCGGAGTGTTCCGACCGGTAGCACAGAAGGAAAAATATGTTTTCTTTTTCCCCTTACTCATACAAGAAAATATTTATTTTTTCCCTTATTTCGCTAAGTAATCAAGCAACTTCGGTTTTAATAAAAGATTTAACGTGGTTGGATGATAAAAAGATAACGAGATTTTTTGTGTTTGATTTCGAGGTTATTAAATGAGTTTATCTTTAAAAAATATATATATGTATTATTATTATTATTATTATTATCTTATTAAAACAGCGATGAAAAGAGAAATGGTTGAAGAAAAATTTCTATTTTTAAATCGTTAAAATGTCTGAAAAAATATTGTTTGAATTATACGATGTGTGTGAATGTGCGTCGGACATATACTTATTGCTTACTATTTTTCTTTATTAAAATAAAAAAAGGAAAATGATTTTTTAAAAATTTATTTATGATTATATTTTTCGTTCTCTAGGTACAGTATGAAAATAATTATTCTTTTGAATTCCTAGAAAAATGATTCACATAGGAATGTAATGAGGAATATAAAATAAAATAAATAATATACATATATATAATTAATTGTTTTCTCCAGCAAATATAGTACATATACATATATATCCTGCATATATATATATATATATATATTGCCGTCCCAATTGTTTTTTGTCTCTTATAGATAGGTTGGTATGCTAACATGTTATTTTTGATTGTCAACAATTATATTTTTTCAAATTAATTTTTGAATTTTAAACTTTCCTTAATAGTTATAAGTAAATAAATTACCGTTTTATACTATGAGAATGTGTTGCGTTTTTATTTTCAGATATTAGTTTTAGGTTTTACAAATTTTTTTTTTTTTTTATTACATCCTAGAGATATAAGCAAATAAATAGAAATGTTGACAATTTGGAATTATGTTTAGCCTTATAACCTTAGTCATAAGCCCCAAAGTTTGCTATCGCAATTCTGTGGGTATTTTCCTTTGACCTGAACTGTTTTGCAAAAAAAATTGCATATTTTTTTAGCAAATAGTTAGAACTATAGCGCAATGTAGTATATTATTTTATGATTTTGTGTGGCGCATGCGTGAGCATTGTTACATTAAAATGTAAAAGAATAAAAACTAGTAGAAGATTTATAAGTGAGCAGATTAGTACGAAAAATAATAGTTCCTATAATAACAATTGTTTAATAATAAAAAGAGATTTTTTTTAAGATTACTTGTTTTTATTATTGATTCATATTGTGAAATGAAAATTTGGAAATCGTCGTGATATCCATTAATTCAATCACTAATATCTTAATTCATCAATATAGAATTGGTTGGTCGTTTTAGTCAGGAAAATTCCATATTTTCTGAGATGGTGTTTGCGTACTTAAAACTTGAATCACTCAAATATTTCGGTCATTTTGTTGAGAGAGACTTATATTAAAGCGATAGCTATCATGTTGTTCAATAAAACTTTACAATGGTGTTTGCAATGTGAGGAAATCTGTTTATTGAATTCCATTTCTAGGAAATACTTTGCGTAAACTAATATAATTCTACAAGAGAAAAAACTTTTTATCTGGAAAGATATTGCGCAGTTTCTATGACACTCTCTCTCTGATGCTTTTCAATTACGTGATTATGGCTGCAAACATTTATGTTACGTTCTAAAAAATTTGTATAGAAGTAATATATCACTTTCTATATAACTAGTAAACAAAGTTGAAATGTGTAGGAAAATCAATTCCTTATTATTTTATAAGAAAGTTTAGTGATTGATAAGTTCTTTATTAATGTTGTCCTTCAAAGCAACACAAAGGCTATTGGTGACGGAGCCCATAATATTGATCCTGGCCATGTGACGAGTGCGACATATGAACAGGTAGCCCACTCTCCAAAATTAATAAATTGATCAAAAATTAATTAATTAAGTATAGTGAACATAAATTAAAAAATATAATGAGCACGAGTCAAGAAGTTTTATTTTCATAATATTCTATTATTCATCTTAGGAACGACAAAAATGTAATTTTTTTTTCATTGCAGTTTGAAAAAAGTTGAGTGTGGAGGAGGTTTTTTTCCAATTATTATTATTTAATTTGAAAATTATTATTCAATTTGTATCATCACTAGCGATTATCTTCTTTGTTGAATGAATCTCAATCTAATATAATATCGCTTAGGGGAAACAACTGTGCACTTTTAAATCACGAGGTGCGTCGCAAATGGCTCTCCATAGGGATGGCTATTTTTCCGAAAAAGATCGATTTTTAAATCGATTCGTATCGTAACCTGATGAATCGATTCACAAAAAATTTGAGGTCTAAAAGATCGATTTCTAAAAAACCAATTTTTTTTCTCAAGTATACATTTACAATGTTAATACAAATCCATTTTATGAAAAACAAGAAAGAATATCATAATAAACGATCCCTTATCAGTAAAATCAGGGAATTTTTTAGTTCAGGGAATTCAGACAATTGCAATTATTTTTATTACCATATCAAAGTATCAGGCATAAAAGAAGATATTCATTTTCTAAATGTATTTGTTACGTTAAAAAGCTTAGAAGATAGATAATATAGCTTAATGTTCCCAATTCTTAATATCTAAGATTTTTAAAAAAACAGTTTGTCAAGTCTACTGGGATCCAAGCGGTTCCGCTCATACTTGCGATGTTGCCGGCAATTGAAAAAGGCTCTCAAGGAACAAATGATCCCACAATACTCATATACATTATCTATTGAGTGAAACGCAGTAGCGCCAAGGAATTTTAAGGGGTGAAAGTTCATATTCTGTATCATGCTATTTTTAATTTGTCGATTTTGGAACAAAACGTAAAAACAATTATAAATAATTAGCATTATTATAAATAATCATTATAAAGAATTATTTTAAGATTAATATTATACTGAACAATTATTAACCAATCGAAAAAAATGATATTTCTGGGCCGACAATCAGATTCTCTTTAATCGCTACTGAGTGAACATGATGATAAATAGAGTATTTTGTCCTTGCCATTTATTAAATATCATCATATTCGTATACAATTCAGATGCACAAGTTCGATAAACAGTGATTTACATTCTTCGTTTACCAAGTGTAGCCTTAAACTTCATTTTTATAATTTTATGGTTTTTACCAAAACATAAAAAATTGAATGTCGATTTTCCAGGATGAAATATCGATTCACTGAATCGATTCAGGGCTTCATATCGATTTAAAAAATCGATTTTTTTTTGTGCCCGACAAATCAATTTTTCGATTAATCGATCTCAGATCGCCATCCCTACTCTCGCATCCCTACAAAGTGCGTCGTTCTTAAAATATCAATCAATAACTTCGTCCATTGCTAATACATACAGCTTCATAGTTCGATACAATAATATTTCTCATTCAGCATTAATAAGTGTTAACTATAGGCTAATAAAAATCATTTTTGATAAAATTCATTTGCGATTGTAAGCATAGAAAATCAAATTTGTTCCAATTATTTTACATCAGATAAGTGGCAGCAGTAACCGAATGATCATGGTCTCGAACTCGTGACCAGCGCTATTTTTGTCCAGTCAAAAGTGTTCAAGTCCTGTTACCCCTAACTATGTTGACGATGCCCGTTAAATCCGTCTATTCTCAATGTCCTTACTTTGATGAGGGGTGAAATTTTGGAAATGGAATGATGAAAGCTCAGATGTCATCCTCAGAGCCGTCTTAAGGCATGGGCCAGCTGGGGAACTGGGCCCAGGGCCTCACCCTCGGTGAGGGCCTCGTTTCGTTCCCGACTTTGTCTTATTAACGACTATGTCTTTTAATGGTCAAATGTTATTCCCGTGCATATTCTCTGAAAAACAAGGAATTTCAAACTGCATGTCAACTGGCAAAAGTGGTAAGATTGTATTCTTATGTGATGACCGTTATCCATGTGACTAGGCCTAGACTTAGTACCATAAATAACCATTCAACTCATTTAGTTGATATGCGACCATCGGTCGAGGTGGTTTATTGGTGGTTTTTGAAATTGTGGGTCGTGCACACACACACACACACATTGATTTGTTTCAAATGACCGTTTGAACGAGTATTTGACAATGCATGCTATTATCTACTTCAGCGCTTCTCACACTTCCAATATTTAAGAACCAATTTTCATTTATAATTTTCATCATACTCCCTCCCTTTACAATAACAATGTATTGAATGCAATAAAAATGCGATAAAGCTACAAGCTGCTTTGACGATACAGCTACGATAAGATTTTAATTATAAACTATGCAAATTGTCAAGGTAAGTATTATATCTTGTATTTGACAAGCCTATGAGAGGCACTAGTAATTATTAAACTTGTTTTTAATTTAGTGTTGATAAATTAACTACCAAAAACATTCTACAGTACTGTTAGATTCATAAGTATATTACATGAGTGTAAATGTGCGTATTTAATTTTTATTACGTCAGAATGTATTTTGTTGTTCTTCCTTTCAATAAATTAATACTTATTTTAAATATGTTATTTATGACTTCTCAATATGCTTGTGCCCCCGTAGGGATATGATGTCCCCTAGGGAGCGCGCCCCACAGTTTCAGAAACACTCGTCTATTTTTTAAGATCTCAGGTTCGGCCTACTTTTACATAGGGGCTCAGGGCCACAAAAATAGTAAGATTTCTCGGGACCCAGGTATTCAAAAACTTTTAAGATGTCCCTGGTCGTCCTTGTCACTTAATCAAAATTCAGATTTGTTGTCGCTCAATAGTTCTGTTCTGGAAGAACTTGTTTTTTTCTTAAGCAAATAAGTAAATTAATTAAAGATTTCTGATCCACAGAGACTGAATGAGGGGATTATTGTTTCCCGAAGGCGAATTGCTGCTATAAGCTCTTTAGGGTGATGCCGATCTCCTTGGACGCGTCGCAAAAGCTTTCGTGATGCTTTAAATTGCAAAATTAACTAAAAAAATCGAACGATCTTATTCCAGACAAATCTTTCGGTAACTTAAGATGTGGATTACAAATTTTAACTATTTTTTTATTTAAATATTTTTTTTAAAAAAATTAATTACAGTGAAATACGTTTAACGTGCGAAAACGCTTAAAACGAAATATTGGTTAACTGGAAATAATACAACGGTTCCGCCAAACTACAATATATTTTCATGTATTTAGTTTCTCTTAACACGAAACGAATAACGCCAAAAGATTTTTTTCTGGAATGAACAAAATACGAAAACACAAGCCTCGTTGGCGAGATTTAAGAGGGTGTAAAATGAAAGAGAAGTGGTTTCAAATGTTTTGTAGAAAGGAGGCTCATTTGACTTTGAAATACCCTTGGAATAGCTTGTGACACGAGCCAATTTTGTTTATCTAACAAGGGGAGGGCACAACTAAGGAAATCATTTGAGGACGAGACTTTGTGTAACTACTGCTATAGGGTATTCAAACCCCAATGTGTAATTCTTTCGAATGGCCAGTCAATTCAGAGAAAACAGCGTTCGAAATTCATACTAAGCTTATATACAAGTTATTTTCTCCCGGATACAATGTCGCCGTGGCGTGATCGTCAGCGTATCAGTACTATCCAATGAAACGGGTTTCTATTCCCGCGAGTGCTAACTTCGTTATTATTTTTTTTTCTCTCCAATTTATTTTATTATTTATTTTCAGAATTAAATGATTTTATTTTCTCTTAAAAAGATTCATTGATTTTTAAATGATATTCTATATAATTATAGTAGCTATTTAACTTTTTTTAAACATAAAAACAACTATTATATTGCATAACTACAATTACTTCTGTCATTAAAATTTAATTAATTGTATTTTTAAAATTATTCCGTATACCTGAATGGCCATAAAATTTTACTTCCGTTTTTAACAAAACGATTTTGTTCAAGAGAAAGGCAGCTGTTTTTAAAGAGCAGGTGTTATTTTTTAAGAACAAAAAATTCTTTTAGAAACAAAGAATGCTCCAATCAAAGGAGAAATCAATAGGACAACGGATTTTGATTTACAATACAACTTTGTTAGTTTATTTCTGGATTTTTAAGAGAGTTTGTAGTGTTTCGATAGTTATTATTTTACACAGATCACATATAATATAAATAGTTTGAATATTTTATATTGAAGATGTCTGTGAATAAAGATATCGCTACTGTACAAACAGTTGCTGAAACATCTCTGTACAGTGAAAATTCAAAGTTGAGGCAAGCAGATGCAGTTGAGTATTTTAAAACCTTACTTAAAAGAAATAATTTAATTACTTCGAAATGCTCAAGTTCCATTTCTCATGAAGCTATGCTGATGGGGGAGGAACTTTATAACTGCTGTCGACATATTGGCTGAAAAAAATATGATACACGATGAAGAGCTCAAACATGCTAACGAAGTATGTGAAAAGAAATATTTTTTGAATCAGTTGAAGTCAATTCCTCATCTGACTAGTATGAGCCTGAAGAAAAAAAGAGAGACATAAATCATATCCCTTTGGATTATAAAATAAAGCAGTAAACATGGCAAAAAAAGCATCCTACTTGGAGTATTAAAACGTTATACACAGTCGTTTAAAAAAAAGAGCGTTTACCCAAAAGGGAAGAAGATATCATAAAAGGAGGAAATAAATTTGATAAATATGTACTTATTGATTCCTGCATATATAATCGCTATGTTGAAGCAAGAGAAAATTGTCATCAAGTAACTACCAGGAATTTACAGCAGTGGACTTAATCTGCCGATGAGCAGTTTAAAGACTTCGAATTTAAAGCTTCCGAACGGTGGGTGAAAAAATTTAAAAAAGAACATAAATTACGTCAACGAAAAATTACACTGCTAGCCACCGTAAATGCAACACCCTGAAGGAAGCATGCAAATAACATGAAATTTACAACATGCATTAGCGAAGGTGTGTTATCCAAATAATTAGAATTTCAGCGCATACACACATCACGCGCGCCTGTGACGCCACCTCAAAGCGCTATTTAAGGCTTGGAGATCTCGATGATTTCAAGTTCGGCAATTGTGTTTTTCTTGTGGTTTTTTCAAAAAATGATCAGTTATGTCTCGTAAAAAACAGCGATCAGCTTTTGATCGAGTATCCGACTTCGACAGAGGAAGGATAGTGGCCTACCGAGATTGTGGATTATCTTTCAGGGAAATCGGTAGTCGTGTTGGACGAAACCAAACAACTGTAATGCGGATATGTGACCGTTGGATGCAGGAGGGTACGACTGACCAACGTGGTCGATCGCATCCACCTCAGAGCACCACTTCACGTGAGGACAGCAAATTGTGCGCATGGCAGTGACGGATCGCTCAGTCACATCATGAACCATAGCACAGCACATTGAAACTGTAACGCATCATTCAGTGTCTGCGCGTACCATTCGACGCCGTTTACAGCAGAGTGGTCTGTCCGCAAGACGTCCATTACTTGGTCTACCCTTGACGCAGAACCACAGACGTCTCCGCCGCCAATGGTGCGATGAAAAAATGATGTGGGCGGCAGAATGGAAGGAAGTTGTCTTTACTGACGAGTCACGCATCTGTCTGCAACACCACGATGTTCGGATTCGAGTCTGGAGACACCATGGAGAGGGGACGCTGAACAGCTGCGTTATGCACCGCCACACTGGTCCTGCACCGGGCATTATGGTATGGGGCGGTATTGGATATCACTCTTGTACTCCTCTAGTAAGCATTGCAGGTACTTTAAACAGCCGGTGCTACATCTCCGAGGTGTTGGAGCCAGTTGTCCTTCCTTACCTTCAGGGCTTGGCCACAGCCATATTCAACAGGATAATGCGCGACCACACGTGGCACGCATTATCCAAAGGATTTTCGTCAATCACCAAATTGAATTGCTTCCCTGGCGGCTCTCTCTCCGGATTTTTCGCCGATAAAAAACATGTGGTCCATCGTTGCTCAACGATTGACCCAGATTACACCCCAGCTGCCACACCAGATCAATTTTCGCAACGTGTGGAAGCTGCTTGGTCTGGTGTGCCCCAAGAACACATCCAAAGTCTCTTTGAATCAATGCCGTGGCGTATGGCAGTGGGGATCTCCAACAATGGTGGCTACTCTGGCTATTGATTCTGGCAAGAACCACACTTCACAGTAGTCTATAAATTTAATCATTTGATACTTGTTCAACATGTTATCTACAAAATAAATTTTGTTGTGCTATCTCTTGTCTCTTGGTGTTTCATTTACGGTGGTTAGCAGTGTACAAAATATGTGTCGCAAAAGGAAACAGCAACTTTGGAAGAAATTTTAAAGTCTGCAGAAACTTTTCGGATACAGACATTGCATCTGATGCCTAAATTTGATACAGACTTCGTCATTAATACTGATCAGACAGGTATGTTGATAAAAAAAATTCAACTTTTTTTAGATTTTAACTGTAAACTTTCATCTGTAACTGTAACAATTCATCTAAATCGTTCAATTTTCTTTCTTTTCAGGGTGCCAATACCAATTTACTTTTAATAGGACTCTAGAAGACAAGGGAAGCAAAACTATATTTGTTAAGCGACAAGACATAAATAAATTAACTCATACCTATGCTGCTCAGTATGCTCTGACTTTATCAGGGAAACTATTGCCAAAAGTATTTGTGTGTCTGCAAGAACCAACGGGTAAATTTGGCCCAAGAGTCCAAAACATTGTGGAGAAATACTCACAGAAATATAAAAATATTATAATAACATCTTCCAAGTCTGGGAAACTCTCAACAGAATTATATATTGACTTTCTCCAAGATTGCTTAAAACCTTACGGGGAAAAAGAAAATTTTCTTCTTCTCATCGATTCTTGGAGAGGTCAAACAAAACCCGAAATTTATGATGAAGTCTTCCAGGATGATTATAAATTGCCTACTTGTACTCTTAAAATTATTCCTCCCAAATGTACTCCAATTGTGCAACCTTGCGACGTTTATTTTTATAGGCAAGTAAAAAATTTCATTAAGCATTTGCAAAATTCGGCATGCTTAATAGAACAAAATCGTGAAATAAATTCACGAGAGGATTGTAGTAAAATCCAATCAGTTGTTCATCATCAATTGCCATCGCAAATTTTTGAAAAATGATTCGATATGCTTGGTATATGGCAAAACTTTCTGAAGATAGATAAATTTTCTTAAATGTAAAGGATGTGAGTTTTCCAAATCAACTTCTTAAAAAAACATTTTTCATACGGTAATTCTTCATTTATTAACTGTAAGATGTCAAAAAATTAGCTGTTTTGAATATTTTTATGATATTATCACTCAGGTTCTTGTACATAATAAAAAAAAGTATGTATATAAGACACAGTTAACTTTTTACTTATACTTATTTAACTTTATTTATTATAATTTGATTTATTTTTACTTTTTAATTATATTTATTTAACTTTATTTATTATTATTTAATTTATTTTCACTTTTTATTTATAAGTATTATTATAATAACTATTAGTTGTTTTGTGTTTTAAAAAAGTAAAATACTTATTATAATTATATAGATTATCATTTAAAAATCAATGAATCTCTTATAAAAATAAAATCATTTAATTCTGAAAATAAATAATAAAATAAATTGGAGAGAAAAAAAATAAAACGAAGTTGGGGGCGCTCGCGGGAATAGAACATAGAATCCATTGGATAGTACTCAGATACGCTGACGATCACGCCACGGCGATGTTGTATCAGGTAGAAAATAACTTGCATATAAGCTTAGAGTATGAATTTCTAACGCTTTTTCTCGGAATTGACTGGCCATTCGACGGAATTACATTGGTGTTTGAATACCCTATAGCGGTACTACTGTTACACAAAGTCTCGTCCCCAAATGAATTTCCTTAGTCGTGCCCTCTCCTTGTAAGCTACTTTCACCCTCCACACTTCTACAAACTCCATACAAAACATCTTATCTCTCATCAGTTGGCTTTGAAATACGGTGAAGTACATCGCAGGGTCAGTAAAAATTAATCAGTTTAGTTCGTTTTGTTGTTTTTTTTCCCCTCTCTATTTTAGAAGATTTATTTTTTACGATCCCAATGGCAAAGAGCTCAGAGGGAAAACAAATTACTATTTCGCTTAAAATGAAGATGGTCTTCTTAAGGCTGTTTATCAAAAAGAGAAGACAAAGGCGAAAATCTGTAAAGATTTCGGTATTGCTAAATTTTGTATTACATTTCAATAAGTTCTTGTGAAGGGTTTTGTGTGTTTCATTGATTTTCATCAAACACATGAATATATCCCTTTATCTACCGCATTATGGTTAACTGCAGTTTTTTTCATGCAATATTTTTTTTTGAATCCCTGCATTAAAAATTAAGGGTTATATATAAACAGAATACTCAACTTTGGGAAATTTAATTAGTTAGAGCTAATTAATTATAGTTATTCAGCTATAAAATTAATTATGCACACTATTCACTTAAAATAAACAGTCAAATCGTTTCCTAAGGTCTTCATTAGCATACAAAAAAAAAAATAAGACACTTACCTTTTGACACTGACTATTTTTTCGGAACGAAAATGACAATTTTCGCAATCCGCTGAAAACGCAATTTCTACTATAAAACTATGCGTCTTCTCCACTAAAATTCGCAGAACCCATACTGCCATACTATATCTTGGAAAAGTAGATTTAAAAAATATTCCTGCTAAGTATCGTCAAAGTATTCATAAAAAATGCTTATTGTATGTAATTTTAAAATGAGTGGTACTAAAATGAGAACCGTCGGTGGATAAAGGGATGTGTGTATACATCTATGTATACAAAAAGTGTTCTCTAATAAACTTTTGTTGAATATGTGGTTTTTTCGCAATGTCTTTTAACACAAAAAAAAATATTTCAGTCCCCTCAGTTTCATGTTAAATGATTTCCACTGTAGTTTTAAGTAAAAAAGAACAACTGCAATCAATTGTGGAAAGATATTTCAGAATATTTCAAAATGAATAACTTACAGTGTAAACGAAGTTTAAGCGGCAGGAGTAAATTTAAATACATTAATTGGTTGTTGAATTCTTTTTACTAAAACATGGCTGAAATATATGTCCTTAATATAACCATAAATTTTTCAAAAAGTTTTCTTTATAGTTTCATTATAAATTCATAGCAATTCATATCTAAATCACTTTGAAATAAGAATATTTAAAAATGAAAAAAGAATCGTATAAGCGAATAGGATTAAATTACTTTTGATATATATCGAACAACTACAATAAAAATTATTTATTTCTTTTGTATGGAAGCATCTTAAAGATGAAATAAATATTACTGTAAAAGGGCAAGGCATGTGATATAGAACCTTATTCTCTGAAAACATATTGCATATTTTAAGAGGTAAATTAACATTTAAAGTCCATTCGAGATGAAATGTTAGAGAATATATAAGGAAAAAGATTAAACAGTCTACTAACACTAACTCACTTAAAAGAGCACATGAAAACAAATTAATGGCTCCTTTTTATAGAAAATTATTTGCATTTTTTATTTTTAAAAACTTTGAAGATTTATTATTATTAGTTTATGTTGGTGTATCAACTTAAAATATACGTAACTTATTTACATATTATATAGTTTAGGTTTTTTATTTCCGATTATTCTTTCGAGTAAAATATTTTCGGAATTTTTTGTCGAGTAGTTAAATAGGATAAATAGCACGAAGTAGTCAAGTGGTATATTTGTTAATATTAATAAATCAAAACTGATAAATAAATTTTAAATATGTTTTATAAATTATATTTCTACTTTTTCGGAAGCATTTTAAGTATTTTGAACTACGAATTTGATATTAAATACTCATTTTACAGGTATTTAATGCTTTCAATTGATAAAATAAACCGTGTGTAGGATTAAGTATATGCCTAATATATATTTATTAGGTACATTTTGCTTTCAGAATTTTAATCATGTAGTGAAATTACAGCTTGTAATGGTTGAATGGTGACTGAGTATGGGAAAATGACATTTATTGAAAAAGGAGATGAAAGGTTTTTCTAAAGCAGGGATGGGAAATACTTTTCCAGGGTATGGGCTACTTTTAATGTTTTTAAAGTGTTGTGGTCTATCCAGTGGCGTAGGTGTGGCCATTATGATTTAAAATTGTCTGTTTCTCTTTCTTAACGCTTTTTCAACATTGTGTCCCTCTTTTAAAATATGACAGATTACAATTTTACTACAAAAATACAAATAACACAAAATTGTCCTGTTTAATGCTTGAACAACTATGAGCGACTGTTAGATCGATGCAGAGAACATACGTGAATCGATGAATCTGAAACCGACGTATGTACTGACATTTGTTTGCAACCGATTCCCGTTCCATCGTGAGATATGACATCCATTCCAGAATCCATTGTGGAAGCGGAGTTTATGGTGTAATGTCTCAATAGCCAATCCCATGCTATCGTGGAAAGAATTGATCGTCAATATTTACTATCCCCGCGTACATTGGAAGTGAAAGTTAAACGTCATCGTTCGCTTCTAATGAAAACACATACGTCGGCTCCACGTTTATCGACTCAATTTGTTTAAGGTATCCGACTACGTTTGGAACCGTGATTTTAAAAAAAGTGCAAAAATGGATAATTTTCATGATATTTAGTGTCACTTAGATTAGACTACATGTATAAAATTGTTTTAAGGACATTTTGACAAAAAAAAATTATTTAAATACAAATTTTTGGCAAAAAATTAACTTAGACTAATATTTTTTTCAAAATGTTCTCCTTTTGTGAAAAATGCTTCTATTATGATAATAGTTTGCCTGTATATAGCTTAGACCTCTTTACAGAGGCTCAACTATGGTTTTTGAAAAATTCACATTATTTTCAGAGTTACAACCCATTGAAATAATTAACGGCGTTTTTTTCTTAAAATTGTTCCCCTCTGTTGTCGTAAAATATGGATAAACCCACTTCTAAGCTATATATCTCAAAAATTCTAGTTGAGCCTCTGTAGAGTGATCTGAGCTATATGCAGGCAGAGTATTATTGTAATAGAAGCATTTTTCACAAAAGGAGAACATTTTGAAAAAAAATTATGTATTATTGGCAGAGTATTATTGTAATAGAAGCATTTTTCACAAAAGGAGAACATTTTGAAAAAAAAAATTATTCTAAGTTAATTTTTTGCCGAAATATTGTATTTAAATATTTTTTTTTGTCCGAATGTCCTTAAAACAATTGTATACATGTATTCTAATCTAAGTGACTCTAAATATCACGAAAATTATCCATTTATGCGCTTTTGCAAAATCACGGTTCCGAACGTTTTCGGATACCTTAAGTAAGCACAGTTGTATCGATTGTGAAAAGCTGGTTCTCCAGTTTAGGTGTCATCGGTATCCCAAGAATATGTTTCTTTTAGTAAGCTCATTTTAGGTCTTAATAAAGGTACTCTCCCTTCAAATGTCCTGGCAGACCACCGTTCGATTATAATAGACTTAATGAATATTCCTGTTCAAAAATAACAAGAAAAAAACCAGATTTTTTTAAGTAAGTGACGGAGTAAATAGAGTCCTTACAAATTAATCCTTTGGAGTAATGAAACTCTTTTGAACATTCAAGAAACTTCGTCAAATTACTCATAGTGAATCTTATTCAAAATGTAAATTTTCAATTTAATTCAATTGCATTTACGTTGTTTAAAATAAAGAAAAACAGTGTTTTGGGGGTTCTCGCTTGTGGGCGTTCTATTGAAAAACAAACACTTGGTTCATTTAAAGCAAAAAAATACTTTTATATATTAGTCTTCATTTAGGAATATTGCATTTGTAATTAGTAGTTTTACCTTTCCGCTTCGCTGGTATTTCATTATGTTGTATGATTATATATTGTTTTTGATATATTGATACTTAAATCTCCTATTATTAGGCTTTCAACTGTATTTCAAAGCTCTTTTATCACTCTCTCGTCTAGATTTAAAAAGAACAAGAGTTGAATTGTTTGAAATTTGTTACGGTCTTTGTTCCTTCAGTGTATTTTCATACAATCAATTTTATGACGGAATGTTAAATATTTGTTAAATTGTGTAATAGCTAATAAAAGTCCTGTTTTCGTATATATAGGCATCTAAGGCAAAAAATTCTAAAATCAGTAGAAAGGATAGTAGTTAAATTCTGTAAAAGTCTGTCTGGAAAATCGTTCTTTATCAAAGCTTCAACTTTTACAATTGTTTTCTCTGTGATCCTCCCTTCACCATCGCAATTGTTACAAAGAGAAACTTTTTGTTTTTTCAAAAAGTTTTAGCCCTTTTCAAATTCCAAAAAAAAGATTTAATAAATTCTTTTTGTTTAGGAAAGACGTTTCCCAAAAGGGTTTCTTTAAAAATCCATGGTGAAGGAATGTACGTCTATGATACAAAAAATAATCATGTCTTGACTGGGTTTGAATATATTGCTTTTAAAAAAAAAAAAAATAACAGTTGTATAAAAGGGGAACGAAAGCTTTCGTATAATGGTTACTATAAACTTCAGAAACAATGTCTGTGGAAAACTGAAATAACAGGGGAAAAAGACAGTTTCTTAGGATATGAAATAGGATGTTTTAATACAGATTTCTCTCCTATTTTTTTCTCAAAATATTTTGGTAATAATTGTGTTAATATATTCAAATACCCTAAAATCATGATTTTTTTAAAAACTTGACAAAATTTTTCATATGATTTTATTTTATATGCCATCTTATTAGTTTTATAAAATTACCAAGTTTTTTAATTTCCAATCTCTAGAACAAAAACTATAAGTGTTTTAGTAACAGATGCCATTTTACTTTAAGCAAGATGTACTATAAATGTGTTTTACTCGAAATCGTTTTATTTTTTTCAAAAAGTTCAAATGGGGACAGCGATTGCTGAAAAAGTTTTTTTAAATATTTTGCTGAAAATTTTTGTGTATGCTCTGTATAACAGTAGAAGTATTTTAACCTTCCGATTGATCAATCACTGTTTTATTACAACATTTACAGTTCTTTATGTGAATATAATCACTGTGTTTCTTTAACCAATTTCATAGAATAACTAAGATAAAATGCTCTAGTTATTGTAAAAATTAAAATATCTCTTATCCTGAATGTCATTTAAAAAAGGAATAGCAAAGCAATGCATCAAAATTGAAAAATCAGGAATGTGTTCATTTACTATTTGTACAGAGTGGGACCCGTTTATGTAATTCTTTGTCAATTTTTACCCATTTTTTCCCATATTAGTAGTAATAATTTATTTTTTCTTCTTAATTTTAGCCTTTTTTTTTAAAATGTACTAAATAAATCTAAAAACTGCACACAAAAATCTCCATATCTCAATTTTTTTAAAAAAAGTTGTCGCAAATAGTCGGATACCTTAACAAAAATGGCAAGTCAAGAATTTATTCTGAAGTTAATAAAATGACATTTGGAATAGAAATTTGCTGAGTGATGATTCAGGTCCGATATTCTACATTTGATTCTTTTTAATTAAATTTTTTTTGTTCTTACAAGCATAATTTTTTATTTAAAAGGATACGAGGTGTGTTTTTATGTCTGGAAGTTATTCTTTAACAAAACACAAAGTTTAATACCACTTATCTTAACAAACATTAAAATCCTCCTGCAACCTATAAAAAAAGAAATTTTCCAAAATATATGTAAGAATTTGCTCTAAAATTATTGGAATAGTAATCTCTTCTGCTTATTACCCCACGGTAAAATAAGTTGGCAATATCTTTGCAAGTGTATGGATACCTTTTTCTACAAAAACAAACAATATAAAATATTTTAAAATATCTAATTTCCTAAAATTTCAAATGTTCTCCTGTTTTCCTTAGTAAAATAAGTGTAAATAAAATAGGCAAGAAATAATGATAAATAATATAAATGCTCCACGTATTATGAAAATAATTCAAATTTTTTATCTAATGCAATAAAAAATAAACTATAAAATATCTTTCGGTGCATCACGTTTATTCCAAAACTTATTTAAATTTTTTTTTTTACATTCTTGTTATATACAGTTATTTTAAACGATAGCAATGAACAGTGGCTATAGAGTTTAAGCGTATATATTTTGTTCGAATATAATTCTATCCAAATTAGTTTTGTTTTTAGTAGAGCCAATGGATAAAAGCATAATATATAAACACTCTAACGTATCACTTTTAAGAATATAGTAGTAAGGTTTATAAATATCTTTTGACGAATTAATTTCTTATTTTATTATGAATCGTTTGGTAAATTAAATATTACTGTACTTTTTTTTTATTTAAATAAATCGTTTGGTGATTAAATATAACTGTATTTTTTTCATTTAAATAAATCGTTTGCTATTTTATCTGACTGTTAATTGTTTCCCGCAATCGATTTATAAAGAAGAATTTTTGAAAAATGATAATTCTACAGTTGGTGTTTGTCTTTTTTTTTTTTAATCTGCATCTTTTTACAATAATAATTTCATTATAAACGATGTCTTGTAAAAAATTTATATCGCGATTAATGTGCCTCATAAGAAATTGGGTTTTGAAGAATGTAAACAATCGAAGGAAATTCATCGAAATAAAATGGAATCGATTCAAAAAAAAGTGGGGCTATAGGGTAAGTTTCGTTGTTGTTGTTATATTATTACTGATAGTATTAGTAAAAGTATAGTAACTAATATACAGAGTAAAACCCGTTTTTGTGCGGTAGATAGGGACAGCGTAAAAAGAAACCGTAAAAAAAACCCAAATATATATATATTAGGAAAAATCATAAATACTTCTGAAACTAACAAATTTGCCCTATATTATGAATTTTTTGCGGTGGAATTGACCGCATAAAAAGCCCACTTAAGAAATTTTGTAAAAATTATGTACGAAATTTATGAGAAAGTACTTCTTTCAAAGAAAATAAATAATTCAACTTCCTGCAGAAAATATTTTAAAAGATTTAATTTCTCATTGTATACATAGAGAAACTTTCAAAATGCGATACATAATCCACTCCTACTCATCGTAATCCAAAGCGCGCATCTTCCTCTGATGAATTAGTCCAAAATCACTTTCGTCACACGAAGATACAGTTTTAAATTGATTTATTTTTTTGCACAATAAAGTAAGTGATAAGTTTTTGTGACGACGGTCGGTTGGTCAAATATGCGCAATAACCAGGTATGCATGATCGAAGCTTTTTTGAGTTTAAAACTTTTTTCGGAATTGGTATGTATTTTAAGAAAATGCTCTTCCGATTAGTTGAAAAGCTGGATCCCTGCATATATTTTATCCGCTCTCAAAGAATCTGATTCTTCTTGTGTGTGTGTGTGTGTGTGTGTGTGTGTGTGTGTGTGTGTGTGTGTGTGTGTGTGTGTGTGTGTGTGTGTGTGGTGTGTGTGTGTGTGTGTGTGTGTGTGTGTGTGTGTGTGTGTGTGTGTGTGTGTGTGTGTGTGTGTGTGTGTCCGTCTTCATAATCTATAAAATTATTGATAATGTCACTGTCATTGAAAGTTTCGTCTTCAATCAAGTGCGTACTTCTAGCACGTTGAGAGAAAACAGTAGAACGTGCATTGGGGAGAGACTGTTTATAACTTATGAACATGAATGTCTTGAAATATATACAGGGTGTACCCGAATGCCATGTACAAACTTGGAGGGGAGATGGCGAACATCCTGAAGAGCCATAATTATATAGGAAAGCATGGATGGGGAAATGTAACTTTAACGAGATAAAGAGACACAAAAACAGTAAGGCCACAACACAGAATATAGTGTAAAATGCTTTATTACTGAACTGAAAGTTTCGCAACAGCCCAAGGGTGCCAAGGCCTGCTCTGCCTATCTCAGCTTTCGTGACCTTAGGTGCTGGGGTGCACGTGCAGATGTTTGGGTCAAATGGTCAGTCTGATGCGAAACCCCCAGTGTTCAGCTCCCAAGCAAGCTTGGTACTTAATTATCGACACACTGAGGGCTGAGTCGACCTTACCCAGCCCAGGAATTTAACGTCGGGCCCATGGTGTGGAAGAGCGATGCACTACCACTCAGCCACTGGGCTTCAAAATGCTTATTACAAACAAACAAAAAGAATAATAAAGTTTGTTCGCACAACACCGATGCGACGTGGATTTAATGATATGGCACAACGGGCGTTTCACGGATCGTAGCAGCAGCGATCGTGCCACCAATCCATTTCAGAATTGGTCGTCAATCGTCATCAGAACCATGCTCCGCTAGGTTCTGATGCACCCGGATTCGGTTGCCGCCTCGTTGAATGTCTTTACCCATACAATTGAAGAGCAACATGTCCATTTTCGTGGACTAGCCTGTAGATGAAATAGATATCCGCCAACTCGGCGTATGTATAACGATTCATGTACATAGCAGGCTGTTCAAGTCTGAAATGTGGAAACCCTCTGTGCTGACCTTGCGAGCTCATGTGTACAGCGTCATCTATTTCCTTCCACACAACCATGCTTTCCCTATGTAATTATGGCTCCTCACCATGTTCTCTACCTCCCCTCCAAGTTTGTACACGGCATTCAGGGACACTCTGTATATGTACATTGATACAAAACATTACAGTGGCGCCAAAGCCGTTGAAATTTATATACTGCATAAAAAAAAGTGCACAAAAAAAAATCGTACAAAAATAAAATCGCATAAAAAAAGGACCGCACAAAAACAGGGGTTCTACTGTATGTATTATTATAATTTTCTTAAAAATGTCTATGAAGTGTTCTTTTCAATACCTAGCTTAGAAAATGTTTTATTTAATCTTTTTTTTAATGTGTTTTTTACTTCTATTCCTATCTTATTTATCTTTTTAAATTAATGGAAATAAAATTCTATTCTAATTTAAATAAAAATAAAACCATACAATATTTTTCATAGCGATCAGTTTTTAGATTTGAAAGTGCAATGGATTATTCATAAGTTTAAAACAGGGTTGTAAATAAAGACGCAAAATTATAATGTATAAATAAATTTTTAGGAGCTGTAATGCATTGAAAGTAACTGACAGTAATTAGTGTTCGAAGTTTTGAAAATACGTCGCATAAAATAATTTTCCACAAAAATGATCCCATAAACCTGCTTTTTTGCAGAAGTTAGTATGCAATTTAAACTATTAATATTAAATTTTTTTTTCGTCTTCTGTAACATTTCATCTCAAATGCTTATGAATTTTTTATGTAAATCGCATTCTTAAAATTTGCTGCAATAAATTCTCAAAATGAGGCTTAAATTACATACTGTACAGTTTCGTAGCAATATTTTTTTTTTTCTTTAAGATCTACCATAAAGCCGGAAGTAAATAATTTTTATTTTAGTTTCTTGAGATATTTAAAAACGTTATTCATATTTTGGAAGCATTCACGTAAATGAGATTGCGATGTTGGCATTGATCCGTTGGGAAGTTAACTGTTACTTTTAGAAATAATGTAATCAGTAACAAACTAACTTAAATGACCCTCGCTTTGATTTGATTGGATTTACGTCACTCTTGAGCATAAAATCAAATTTCGCCAAAATAGCCATTTTCTGTGGAAATGACTCGGAAAATTCCCTTCGTACATTCCTTTCTGAAACACTTACCCCAAGGACAAATTCTTGATTGGCTAAATGTATAATGACGCAACACTGGAAAATGTACTAAACGTATTGTGCTTACAATATTGATATAATGTGTTTGGTGAGTCTCGATTAGGGATGGCGAAGAATCGATTTCTCGGGCTTAAAAAATTAATTTTTTTTTAAATCAATATGTAGCACTAAATCGATTCCGTGAATCGATATTTCATCCTAAAAAATCGACACTCGATCTTTTCTGTTTTGGTAAAAACCATAAAATACATTATTAACCATCACATACACGCGTTTATGTAGAAAACGGTGGCACTGGAAAGCGAATCTCGTAAATTTTGAGGGACAATAAAGGGATTAATTATAAATCGTGAAATTATCAAGATGAAAAAAAAAATATCATGCCTTAATTAAATTCTGGAAAGAGGAAAAACTTTTTTAAGATTTTGGAATTTATAAAGCAGTGCTTCTCACAAACTTTCAATATTTGAGATCCTATTTTCAATCATAATTTTCATCCCCCCCTTCCTCTTCCAAAAATAAAATGTATTAAATTTAATAATAATGCACTTTGACGCTTTAAGCTTCAATACGACTTTAATTATAAACCGTCAAATTATCAAGGTAAGATTAAATTTTGATAAAATTTATAAAACCCCCTTAAAAACCCGAATTATTTTTATCTTTTTTATAAAATTCGTCTGGTTATTAATATATATGGACCCCAATGACACGGGGAAAAAAAAAATTCCCCCCCCCCTGAAGGAATTACCCGAAAAGATCGTGGGGTTTTTTATCTGTGCGGGTCCCCCTGAAATTTAGCGAGGTTTTATATACATTTTAGCTTAAGTTCAAAGAAGAAAACAAATTTTTAAATTTAACGAAATTGTAAAAAATAAAGGGAAAATTTGGGTGTACAATTAATTCTTTTATTAACTATTTGTTAATTAGGAAAAAAAAATTTAAAACGTGGTTTTTTTACAAGTATAAATAAACATTGCATTTTTCACATGTTTTCGAACGGCTTTTTTGTTTCAAACTGCACTTGGGGGCCTTTTTATATATCTAAAATTGAAAAAAAGGCTACAATGTAAAACCTTTTTCTGGGAAAGCCAGGATAAAAAGGAGATGATAGCAGGTGGATTATAACACTTGACTTTTTTCAAGTGGAATTACAATATTGTTGTCTTCATCATCAGTTAAAATACTTTTGTTGAGGTGGGGGGGCCGTAAAAAACCAACTTAACTTAAATTTTAAGCATCCATTTGATTTTGGGGAATTTTTTTGATATTGATCTTGTTTGTTCAGAAAAAAATTTTTAATAAAACCCAAAGAAATAATGTGTTCGGAGACGTTTTGGTAAAAATTTTCCAAAATTGTCTTTTTCCCTTTCAAATATTTCCATTTTTTTCTTCCTCCTATCAACTTGGTTCTCCTTTCAGTGTACGTGATTCATATATTTTGTTCAAGCATTTCAGATCCGAGAGATCATTAAATTCTTATCTAAGTTCAATCTGATTTGTTCATCAATCGCAAAATTTCTTCTTTGTGAGAATTTTCTCCTTTTAGACACCGAAAAAATGTTTGGGTTAAAAAATTAGCACAGTATTTATGAAAAAAAAATAAAATGTATCAGAAAATTTTTATTTTTAAAAAACATTTAAAACCCCACCAATTCCCAGGTTTTCCTTTTCTATTT
>BMAV01007270.1:0-85052 GCA_019973955.1 Trichonephila inaurata madagascariensis
GGGGTTTGAGGAAAGTCGGGAAAATTTTATCGTGCATTGCAACATTTACCACCAACTAGCGTAGATGCCGAAAGAGCGTTTTCTACAGCTGGTAATTTTTGCACAAAATTACGTTCCAGTCCTAATGACATTACAATATTGTGATACATTATGTTTTTTAAGATCATATTTCAAAAATTTGTAATAGTACCACAGACTGAATAGTGATATTTACACATTTTTTGTGATTTAAATAAATAAAACGTGCCTTTACTTTTTTTGTGATTCTTTATATACTGATATAATTTATAAGTTACAAATTATTTGTGAGATATTCACTCTCTCTAATAAAAAACTGGTAAATAAAACGAAGAAACACCCAGTGTTTTCTTTCTTTTTCTAAAATTTCTACTACCGGTATTAAAACCGGTATCCCGATATTAAGTTCTAAGAAATACCGAATACCGGTATTGAACTTTTGGTTCGATATTGCAATCCCTATCCGTCACCAACTGAGAAACTGGGAAAATGCGCGACTACTCCTTTAGTATCATTTAGACAGCAAACGCTGAAATGATAGCTCTGTTTTAAAAAAATTTATGTCAAGGGGGAAAAAAAATTAACCTTTAAATTTAGAAATTTAAAATTTTAAAAAATTTTCTTTACAAAATTTTTATTTTTAGAAATTGCTCAAAAAAGTGAAAGTTCTATGTAAATTCCAAATGTCACCCCACATACGTTTTAAATTTTTTAAAATCCCAAATCCCCCCAAATCCTTTTACATTTGTAAAGTGCAACCTTCTTTGGAAAACTCATTAAATTTAGTTGCTCAGTTTCAAACGCTACCTCTGATTGGATGAAAGTCTCAGTAAATTTAACCAATGAGACAATTGTTAATCCTTTCCTTTTAAAGTACCACCTTTTCTTTCAATAATTTAATAATTTTGTTGCTGTAAATGCTCAACAAAGCGTTGATGGGAGGCGAGTCACAATTATTTTATTCAATACCATGTATGAGTTTGCTTCACGACAATGAGACGCCAGTTCGGTCACGTGAGGGGAATACTAACATTTCCCGCGCTTTGAATCAGTTTTAAATTTCTATGCTTGATATGTTTACTTCTTGTTTGAAATTATTTCGGAAATTTTATTTATTTTTTTTTATATTTTTTCATTATCCTTGTTTAATAAATTAGGGGTGAAGTTTTTCGTAATTTTTAGCTTCTTTTTGTTTCAGTTTAGTATATTTGTCATTTTTTTGGGGATTGCGAAGCCGGCGGCTACTTGCAGTTTGTTTATATATTTTACGAATTTTTTGTAAATATGTAAATAATTTGTATATTTGAGTGTTTTTAAAGAAATTACTCTATGTTTGATTTCATGTTAAAAGACCATTCACAAGCAATGCCGACACTTACGTTATAATGGCGATCCCAAAGAAACGGGAAATTTGGGGGTAGACCACGTTGGCATCATTTTTTCGACCCAAATTGGCGGCCAATTTGGCGACTTTTACGACCCAAATTTTGGGGATTTTGGCGTCATTGGCGACCATGTTGGCAGTTCGGAACCCCCGGGTCTTCAGAAAATAGTGATTTCCATTGTGTCACGTTTAATGACAGGTGTTTTTATTTCTGGAAGTTTTGTCGCGCCTATGGGAGATGCTCGCCGGAACGGCGGGGGTCTCGGTTCCACAGGTGGGGGTTGTTTTGATTAGCTGGCTGTGCTTTGAATAATTTTTCTTACGTGTATTTTAAAACGCTATTGTGTTTGATTGCTGTTGAAGGTGTGAAGACCTTTGGATATTTACTCTATGAATATCGCTGCTGAATCCTGTATTTAAAGGATTGGATTTTTGATAATAAATTCGCATCGCTCTTAAAGAATTGTTTATTTTCTTTGTGAGTGTTTTGCATAAAATCCTCGAACCCTCGGATCTACGTAACAGTTTGGTGTCTGAAGTGGGATTTTATGCCAATAACAAGAGCGATGGATGAGCAACTGAAGGCTCTGTTGGAAGGTATTAATTCCTTGAAAAACGGCCAAGAAGAGACTAAGCAAGAAATGCAGAAAGGTCTGGAAGAGACTAGGCAAGAAATGCAGAAAGGCCTGGAAGAGACTAGACAAGAAATGCTAAAAGGCCAACAAGAAATGCAGAAAGGTCTGGAAAATGTACAGAAGAGCCAAGAAGAGACCAAGAAAGGTCAAGAAGAGCTGAGAAATAATTTAGAAAAGAAAATCGATGGTGTGGAAGAGAAAATAGCATTGAAAGTTGAAGAAAAGATTGCAATAGTTGAAGAAAAGATTGTAGTAGTTGAAGAGAAGATAGAGAAGAAAGTAGGAGAAGAAATAGAAAAGATTAAAGAGCAAGTTGAAGGAAGAATTGAAGAAGTAGCTGGAAGTTTTAGCCAGCGAGTTGAAGATCTTGAAAAGAAGCTTCTAGCTTGCGGAAAGATGACGAACGAAAGCAAGATTTTGCCTTCCTCTCCAGTACCTGTGTCTACCTCTCCGGTGCCTGTGACTGCCTCACCAGTGTCAGTTAAACTCTCAACCTATGACGGAAAAACCAACTGGGAGGTATACAAGACTCAATTCTCAATAATTTCTGAAGCCAATGGATGGACTGAAGGTGTGAAAGCATGTCAGCTAGCAGCATCCCTTAGAGGAGAAGCTGCTGAAATACTGCAGACTCTTCCCGAGACAGAGCGACTGAATTTGAACTCCCTGTATAATGCTCTGGATCTTCGGTTCGGCCAAAAATACTCCAAGGACTACGCACATCTGCAGATGAAAACAAGACTCCAGAAAACCGGAGAAAGCTTGCAGGAGTATGCCTCCGAAGTAGAAAGGCTCGCCAACTTGGCTTTCTCTGAACACCCAGCAACTGTGCGCGAAGTAATCTCTTTGCAATATTTCGTGGATGGATTGAGAGATGGGGAAATTCAAAAGGCTGTAAGAATGGCAGATGTACAAGATCTTAAATCTGCCCTGTTATATGCCCTGAAATTGGAGGCCGCCACTCAAGCCAGTCGCCGAGACCGCCATTCTATCCGAGGAGCTAGAGTGACTGCAGATGAGCCATGTGAATCTCGATTGCTAAAGGAGATGGAGAAATTGAAAGAGAAATGCAAACCATAAAGGCCGGAATTTCGAAACAAGAGAAACGCAACTTCAAGTGCTGGGGATGCGGTGGAACGGGACACCTGAGAAGAAACTGTCCTAGAGCAAGGAAGGAAGAGAACACCGTTTCTTCTTCCAAACAGGAAAACTAATATATGGCCATCTCGCGGGGCGGAGGTTGCCAGATAATGAAAAGCCCCATCACAAAATTCTACAGATTACGGCAGTGAATGGCGGAGACAAGGGACTTTACGTTATAGGACAAATTAACAACATCTCGTGCCGTATGGGTTGTTGATACTGGAGCCAATGTGTTATAATCAGAAAAGATTTGGCTCAAAATTCCAAAGTTAGCATTATCGGGACGCCGCCCTGCGTTTCCTTTGCAAACAGTGACGGGTGACAAGATTCAGGTTCAGGGAAAAAGCTAACGTCACTCTAAGGTTTGGAAATATAGACTATCACCATACGGATATATAGCAGAATATCACCGATACCTGTATTCTTGGACTGATTTTCTGAAGAACAATAACTTTAATTTGGACTTTGAAAATAGCATTCAAAATTTGAAGAACATCACTTTTTGGCTTACAAAACTCAATTTGAACCCAAAACCAGAAAATTATTGCAAAAACCAACATCTCAATATCGCCAAGAACTGAATGTATAATACCCGGTTTAGTAGCAGAAAACAGAAAATTCCGATTCGGCCTAATTGATTATCTGGACCCAGACAACTCAAAAGGAGGAGTACTGATAGCTTCGTCAGTTGTAGACCTCTCAAAGTCAGTCATCCCAGTGAGGGTGGCTAACATTAGTGATAAGACGAGGACTATTCAGGAAGGAGAGGTAGTAGCAGCTTGTGCTCCTGTCACTTGTGTAGACCGAAAATTCAATAGCCAAGACCATTCTTCAGACGATCTAGTCAAGGATTTACTAAAAAGCACTGACTTAGACAAGAAACAGAGAGGTGCTGCAGCAAAGCTGATTACAGAATTCCAAAGCCTATTTTCAAGAACATCTGAGGACTTTGGAAGAACTAGACTAACGCAACATCGAATTGATACGGGAGAGCATCCTCCTATTAAGCAGCCCCCCCGACGACTACCGTTTGCTAAACAGGAAGATGTCCAAAAACTCATTAAAGACATGAAAGATCATGATGTCATTGAGCCATCGTCAAGTCCTTGGGCATCTCCCATCGTTTTAGTTAAGAAGAAAGATGGCTCTACCAGATTCTGTGTGGATTATCGTCGGTTGAATGACGTCACCAAGAAAGACAGCTATCCTCTGCCAAGAATAGATGACACGCTGGACACACTTGCCGGCCATACCTGGTTTTCTACCCTAGATCTCAAGAGTGGGTATTGGCAGGTAGAACTCCACCCTGACGATAAAGAGAAAACTGCCTTCACCACGGGACAAGGACTGTGGCAATTTAAGGTTATGCCTTTCGGCTTGTGCAATGCACCTGCAACATTTGAGCGTCTTATGGAAACAGTCCTCGGAGGACTTTCGTACGAGGCCTGCCTGGTTTATCTTGATGACATTATCATCGTGGGGCGCTCCTTCGAAGAACATTTGAAAAACATCAGACGTGTGCTACAAAAGCTGAAAGAAGCTAACCTGAAATTAAGTCCATCCAAATGCCACCTATTCCGGCGTGAAGTCACCTATCTCGGACATATCATTTCGGCAGAAGGTGTACGAACAGACCCGGATAAGATCTCGGCTGTGAAAGACTGGAACTGCCCGACGGATGTTCACCAACTCCGGAGTTTCTTGGGCTTATGCACGTATTACCGGAAATTCGTGAAAAATTTCTCAACGATCGCCAGACCACTCCATAAGCTGACCGAGGCAAAGCAGAAATTCATCTGGACGGTTGATTGTAAGAACGCCTTTAACAAACTTAAGGATGCACTAGCATCTGCTCCAATCCTGGCATATCCTGAAATTGGAAAACAATTTATTCTGGATACAGATGCAAGTCATGAGAGTGTTGGGGCTGTATTGTCTCAAGAGATAGATGGTCAAGAGCATGTCATAGCCTATTTTAGTAAGTGCTTGTCTAAACCAGAAAGAAATTATTGTGTGACCAAGAAGGAACTGCTTGATATAGTAAAAGCAGTAGAACACTTCCATCCTTACCTCTATGGTCGAAAGTTCCTGCTGCGAACAGATCATGCCTCATTGACCTGGCTACTGAATTTTAAAAATCCAGAAGGCCAAATAGCTAGGTGGATACAGAGACTACAGGAGTATGACGTGGAAATTCACCCCCAGAAAAAGGATCAGCACATGGAAATGCGGACGCCCTTTCGAAGACCCTGCCCTGAGAGTTGCAAATATGCCAAAATCGAAAAAAAATTTGGTAATAGATCCCAAAAGTCCGCCAAGTTACATCGCCATCAACATCGGCATTGGACCCGTGGGTGATGAGAACGTCGAAAGAGCAATTGGCTGATCCCGAAATAAAACCCATTATAGAATTCAAAGAATCGTCTGATGAAAAGCCCAGCTGGCAAGACATCGCCCCTTTCCATCCTACAACGAAGCGTTACTGGCTCTTTGGGACTCTCTCCATCTGAGAAATGGTGTTTTATATCGAAAATGGGAGTCTGACGACGGCATTCAGGGGGCAATGATACTCCCAAAGCCAAGAGTTTCAACAGTCCTTAAGGGAAATCCATGGCAGTCCAACTGGAGGTCATTTTGGTGTTATGAAGACCTTACAAAAAGTTCGTGAGCGCTTCTACTGGAACAATGTGCGGAGGACGTGAAAGTGTTTGTCGCACATGTGATACCTGTGCTGCACGCAAAGGTCCTAGAAAACGCACTAGAGGAAGACTACAGCTGTATAATGTGAAGCGCCTTTCGAAAGAATGGGTTTTGATATACTAGGCCCACTTTTCCCAGATCCTCGGATGGCAACAACAACATCCTAGTTGTCATGGACTACTTCACCAGTGGCCTGAAGCCATCCTATTCCCGACCAAGAGGCCTCTGACTGTTGCAGAGGTTCTAGTTCAACACTGGATCTCATTCGGGGTCCCTCTACAACCCCACCCGATCAAGGGAGAAACTTCGATTCTGCAGTTTGCAAGAGACTGTGTGAAATACTCGCCATCGACAAAACCAGGACGACAGCTTTGCATCCTCAGTCTGACGGCATGGTAGAGAGGTTCAATCGGACCATCCTGAACGCCCCTCTCCTGGTATCCAGTAATCAACAGGACTGGGACAAGAAATTGCCCTTTTTCCTGCTTGCCTACAGGAGTGCCGTTCACGAGACCACCGGCTATTCTCCATCCCAGATGCTCTTCGGACGAGATCTTCGTCTGCCTGCGGATCTTCTTTTCAGCCGACCACCAGATGCCCCTTGGCGCCTGGGGGAGTATGTCGAGAAACCCAGGCACGGATGGAGGAAATACATCATCTGGCCAGGGGAAAAAGAATCGGCGGGTTCCGAGAAGATGAAGACCCGATACGACGCAAAAGCAACCGGAAAGACTTCCACGAAGGCGACAAAGTGTGGTTATGGAATCCGAAACGTCGCAAAAGGACTCTCCAAAGCTGCAGACAAACTGGGAAGGTCCTTATACAGTCCTAAAAAGACTGAATGACGTTGTGGTGCGGATACAGAAATCACCACACTCAAAACCGAAGGTAATACATTACAATAGGCTAGCCCCTTATCTTGGCCAAGATGAATAAGATCCTTAAGTTCAGACCATGGTCATTAATTATTTTGTAAATAATGTAATTATTTCTCTTTTCTTTTTCCTTAGTTTATACTTTAATGTTGGGAATTTATGTTTACATCTCTTCATGTGCTTTGAATTTATTTGTATTGTATATGCTCTGGAATACATTGGTTACTTTTATATGTGATTATTATGTGAGTAATTTGCCTGTAAATAGATGCCTCTTACTAAGGATTGTACTGCCCGGGACGTGCAGTCTTTGAGGAGGGGCAGTGTTACGAATTTTTTGTAAATAGTGTAAATAATTTGTATATTTGAGTGTTTAATGCATTTATATTACTCTATGTTATGTTTATTTCATGTTAAAATTGTACCATTCACAAGCAATGCCGACCCTTACGTTATAATGGCGATCCAATGAGAACTTGGCGAAATCTGGCGATAGAGCCAAGTTGATCATTTTGGGGACCAGTTGGCGGCCAATTTGGCGACTTTGGCGACCAATTTGGCGATTTTGGCGTCATTGGCGACCATGTTGGCGAGTTTGGAACCCTCGGGAATCTTCTAGAAAGTAGTAGATCTCTCCATTAGTGTCACGTTCAATGACACGAGCTGTTATATTTCTGGAAGTTTCTGTCGCGCCTATAAAGAAGATGCTCGCCGGAACGGCGAGGAGTCTCTGGATTAAACCAGCGAGTAGTGAGGATTGTTTTGATTAGCTCGGCTGTGCTTGTGAATAATCTTTACTTACGTGTATTTTTAAACACTGCTATTGTGTTTGATTGCTGTTGAAGGTGTGAAGACCTTTGGATATTTACTCTGTGAATATCGCTGCTGAATCCTGTATTTAAAGGATTGGATTTTTGATAATAAATTCGCATCGCTCTTAAAGAATTGTTTATTTTCTTTGTGAGTGTTTTGCATAAAATCCTCGAACCCTCGGATCTATGTAACAATATTTATTAATTGTTCTAGATTATTTTTTAGCATTCTTATAATAAGTCCTTTGTTTTCATGTAGTTTATTATGTTTATTTAAGCACGAGAATGATATACAGTATAGAATTGAGACCATTGAATTTGGAAAAACTTCTCATATGTGTCCAATTACTTATTGGTACATAGTGTATCACTCCACATAAATTCATAAAATAGTGTATTTTATAAGAAACATGTAGATATGAAATGGTCTTATTTTGAAATGTTAAGGTTTATACATTTCATTGTCTGATTCCCTTAGTAATTACCAGCTACAAATATTTAATGTTTTTAGAAATACTATCTCAATAATTTCTCATAGAAGAGTATGGAACATTCAGAAACATGAAATGCAAGTAAATATAATTTTGGAAATGAATTTATAATAAGATTTGTTAATAACATGGATACATTTTTGTTTATTTAAAAATTCTCGTACTTATTTCTAATGTTTAACAAGAGATTTATACTTTTTGAGAGCAGAGTGTATAAAATAATAGTTGGTTAATAATGAAAGTTTTTGATTAATAATTAGGAATTCTTCTGTGATAGAAATGAAATTATTTTTAACATCATTTAAAGGTTTGGGATATCTGAAATAATCTAATTATAAACAAACATTTGAATGTTTTATTGTTTGACTTCCTTTGTAATTATTACCCTTCAAAAGGTTTGAATTTTTTTAGAAATGCCTGTCTCCAACATTCAGAAAGAAATGAATTTGACTTTTTTAAAATAAATTAAGAAACATGCTTAAAGAAATAGGCTTTTTAATAAAATTATTTTATAGTAGAACAAGCTAAATTGTTTTCATGAAAATTTCCCATATAATGAAGCAGAAAATTCTTATCGGACAGTTTTATTCAATAATCATACTCATTTTAATATACATTATTTATTGACACTTAATTTTAACATTACATGAATACATTATAAGTAAATAAAGCAGACTCTATGAATGTAACACTATACTATAAGGACAAATAGAGAACAAATCGAGGATCTAACTGCCAATATTTAAACATAATATCTTATTCAATTATTATATCTCAATTTTTATCTTATTGATAATATCTAATAAAATTATCTGGAAACCTTATAAATGGCTTTTTCAATTTATTTACAAGAAAAAAGTATTAAATATCATCCACCCAAGCAAATAAAATGATACTGTAAAAAAAAATTTTAAGAAAATCTTGAATGTTATAACGCACGTTCTATTGGATATTTTTTTTTTGGCCAAACATTTATATACGTACTCATACAAATGACAAATCGAATAGAAAGTTATCTTGACTAGGAATCCACGAAAGTGCTTTTTTTTTTTTTTAAAAAAAAACACTTCGTTGTTTAAAAGAAAAAAAATCATTTTAACTAAATAGCATTTAAATATATTTCTTTTATGTTTTTAAATACACGTTTATATGAATTCTTCACTTCGTACACGCAGAGTGTACCTCAAAATCACGAGATGTTAGAAAAACGCATGAAAAAGTAATTTTGTTAAATAATCATGAATTCGAAAATTTAGGTGCAAAATTTAATTTAGAAAAGTATACATTAGAAGGTTTTCTGCAATGTATGAAAAAAATGTTTCGCATAGTTTCAAATGTGATTTGAAATATGAGACTTAGAAGGTTGTGGTTTTGCAGTTAATGCAATTACATATTAAGTAAAAGATGTCTAAGAGGACAACGAAGTATTACATCTTACTAGATGGAGTAAGGTCTCCACAAGACCAAAGAATCCCTTATGTGTTTCTTTTTATTTACCTCGCTACGCAAACCGAAATTTTAACTTATGATATACTCAGTAGCTACACTGCAGCTCACACAAAATGCTACACCAAGAAGGAACAGTGATGTCACAGTGAAATTTATTTGGCAGATAAAATGTTGTAGAAAGATCAAACGATTAAAACTGCAACCTCTTGTGACTTGTAGATGATAACAAAATCACTAGTTAGTGCAGCCGCTATTGTTGGATATAAGTGCTGCCATACGCCTCGGGATAGAATCAAAGAGGCTTTGGATGTATTCTTAGGGTACAGCAGTCCATGCGACTTTGGCCAAAACTGATCTGGTGTAGCAGCGGGGGGTATCCGAATAAGTCGTTGTGCAAGCATAGACCACACGTTTTCGATTGGCGATAGATCGGAAGAACAAGCAAGCCAAGGAAGCAATTTCCTCTAATGGGTAAAGAAGAACTCTTGAACATTTCGTGCCACGTGTGGTAATGCATTATCCTGCTGGAATTTGGTTGATGGCAAGCGCTGAATATATGGGAGAACCACGAGCTCAACCACCTCAGAGATGTCCCACCTCGCTGGCTGTTCATTGTACCGGTAGTTCGTACTAGAGAGGTGTGGCAGTGAAATCCAACAGCACCTTCAAACCATGAGACCGGGGGCAGGATCAGTGGTGATGCATATTGACAGTTCAGCAGCCTCTCGCCACGGTGTCTCCAAACTCGAATCCGGCCAACATGATATTGAAAGCAGGAGAGGGTTTCGTCAGTAAACACAACGTCTTTCCGTTCCCTTGTCCATGTCCACCGTTCATCGCACTATTTCCAGCGCAAACACCTGTGGTTTCCAGTCAAAGGTAAATGATGCATTGGACGTCTTGCGGACATTCCATTCTGCTGTGAACGGCGTCGAATAGTACAAAAGGACACCAAATGATGCGTAACGGACTGAATATGTTGTGCTATGATTCGTGATGTGATGGAGCTATCCATCACTAACATACGCACAATCCACCTGTTTTCACGGGCAGTGGTGCCACGAGGTGGGTGTGATCGACCCCTTCGTTTCGTTGTTTCCTTTTGTAACCACCGATGATAGATCCACATCACAGTTTCTTGGTTTCGTCCAACACATTGGCCGAATTTTCTGACGGATAATCCGTAATCCCTATAGGCTACTATTCTTCCTCGATCTAATCCAGAAATTTAGTCAAAAGACACTGAATGTCTTCCATGAAACACAGATAATCAGATTACGCAAAAAGATCGCACGATAAAACAATCGGTGTACTTTAAATCACCAATCTGTTTTTTCCTTATATAGCTCTTGTAGGTGGCGCTACAGACACCCGTGATGTGCGACAGCGCTGTAATGCTAATGTTTTGTATAATTTGTCCCCGCCAACGCATGATGTAAATTGCATAGGGTTTGCATGCTTCCCTTAGAGTGTTTGTTGTATTTTGTGTGGCCATCAGTGAATAAAAGGCTAATAATGCTATCTAACTCTTTTATCTGTTTATTGAAGAAACTGATGGTTCTGTTTCGAATCGGACCCTAAATTAAATATTCATTTAAACAATGTTTTCACACACTTACCTAGTTATTAATATTTATCTTAATCTAAGACTGGAAATAATGTAAAACTTTATCCGAATCTTTAAAACAAAACCCGAATGTAAATTGAATCATTTCCCTTTTTACATTCATACAAAAATTTTTCTTTTTAGCTTAAATGAAAGGGAAAAAGGGGGTTTGTGGATTAAAACCCCCAAAAAATTAAACAAATCAAAATCTTTCAGAATGTACCCAACGCTTTAAAACACACCTATATTTTTTGAAATTAAAAGAAGAAAATTTTATCTTTTTGGGGCGAATCAAACCGGGAGAACCAATTTTTACAGGACATCATTTTCAGCTTTATACTGTCGTCGAAATGGTGGTGAAACTAAAACAACTCGATCTCGGGGGAGGAGGGCATTTTGTTTGCTCTCTACGTTTAATAAGAAAAAATTGCATTGAACATAAATATTCTTAGGGGAAATTTTCATTTCAGGTTCTTTTAAAAAACCTGCTTTCCAGGGGGGAAAAGGAGATAAACCTCAATCCTTTTGTCCTTTTTTCGGAAGGAAAACCCTTCCTTCCTGAGAGAGATAAAAAAACGACAAAAAAAAATACCGGGGGAATTTTTTTAAATTTCATGGGGAAATGTAGAGAGTTAAATAATCTTTTCTTTAATAACTGCAATTATGAAAAAATTATATTTGATTTGCTAGAAATAACAGTTCTTACTTTATGAGTAATTTTGATGTTTTAAGTTATTTATTCCATTTTGGTTCGTTTATTTTTGAAAAAGATGGCTTGAATATTATTCATAGGATTTATAAGTTGTCTGAACTTCAGTAACAAAGTTATACTGTTCCTTCAATCCTAGATTTTTTTTTCTTAAGAATATTTTTTCTTTTTTCATACAAAGGTGGAATTGTTGGAATTAATCAATCAGCTGATAACCAAATTGTTTTATGTTTTTTAAAAAAATAATTTCTGCTCTGATTGCCCTTTATCGACATTTTATTTTAATTCTCGAAGCAGACATATTTCAATTTAAATCCCTTAGATGTATATTAAAAATAGTTCCGGTGCTGTGTCCACATGGTGGGTTGGAACACCCCCCTTCTGTCTGCCTTTCGTCTCACCCTAGTATTCAGTGTCAAGGAAAGGGTGATTTCTTCATATTTCGGGTGGCAGAGGCCATTGAATCTGATCGATGCAGCGCGCCCAACAACGTCAGTTTTTATAACTTTGTACAATTTCGTTAATTTTGATTTTTTCTTTTAAAATAGTTTAATTTTTAGTTTTATACGAAAATAATTCGAAACAAGTATTTTTTAACATCTGTTCGATATGTTTTTTCTTGCTTAGAGTTGAGAAGATGCATCTGAGAGATCCCGCCAGTGACTGTATTTTATTCAATCCTCTCAATGTAGCTGTAATAAACTCCCAAAATATTTATATGGGAATTAAAATCACTCATATTCTTGCGCACGTATCTAGGAAAACTAGGTCACGAACTTTTGAAAGAGCACCTGCGAAGACGGTCTGAGTGTAACATTCACATAACTCGTTCATTTTGACTCAGAATTGAAGAAATATCTAATATACAATGCCCTATTCAAGACGAAAAACTAAGAGAAACATCACTAGGAAGTTGGAAAAGAATGTACTGCTCGTTTCGTCAGACCCTTGAACATTGTAAGATAATTTGTAAAGACTGCAACAAGGCATCTTAAAATGTAACGGGGATAACTAACCATTATCTTTTTGAAGTTTCTTCATATAAATATCTCAATTCCTGACTATTTTAAATGTTATTTTATGTGAAATATATTTTAATGTCAAATCTCACCAAAAAATGATTAAATCATCTTCAAACGTAAGAATGAGGTGATGCCGCGTGCCTAGTGGAGGTTTAACTAATAATGATTTATGTTCTAAGAATTAAACAAGAACAGAAACTTTATGAAAATGAAAAAAGCATTAGTTTTACTTATAAACCTGAACAGTTTTGAACACAAAGGTGGGAATTTGGAGTTCAAACACCCTTCATATATAAACAAATTTGTATTTTTTTACCACAGAGATTTTGCCTCCACGCTTTGGTCAATGTGTTTTAAAATGTACCCCCTCCACTATAAGAAAGGCCTGTGTATGCTACTGAATTTGAAGTATTAAATGCTACATTTTTATTACCATTTACTTTTTTGTAACGGTTGAAATTCTGTTTTAAGCATTAATTCATTGTATTGCATAGATTTCGACTGATAAAAACGGATTTTACAGATTGATTTTTTGACTCATTGATTGATTATTTGAACAATGGCTTCAACTTGCAGAAGAAAATTTTTATACAGGTTAACTTATGTTATATGATAAGAAAACACATATACTATGTTAATTTGAATAGTGGTCAGGTACGACAGCTTATTAATAGAGAAAACAATAGCCAGTTGGGACTAATATTTATAAATTGACTGAAAATATGTCTAATATATTCTAGGAAATGCATGCATGATACCAAACATAGCAAGTAATGAAAACATAAAATATTGTATAATAATCCTTGTAATTTTTATATTTTAAATACTTTCGCAAAATGTCATTTGTTTAATAATATTTTAAGGAAAGAAAAAGTAAACAATAAAAACCGCAGCACTAAAAATAGGTGGTTGGATTATATGGATTAAATGAATATATAATATTTTCAAAAATTTTAAAAACCCATAAACAAAATAGTGTCATACTAGAAACTTTAGTATTTTCCAAATTCTCAAATAGAATAATGAAACCAAACATGTTCCCAAAAGATTTTTAAATCAAACTTTTTGCGTGTAATTCAACAAAAAATCATTTAGTTAGATATGAGCAAGAAAAAAGAATCAGAAATATATACTTAATTAATTACAGAAGAAAATCTCACTTGTTTGAGAAAACGAACAGTGAAATGCTTTAGCGAAAATATTCCACATTCTTTTAGAACAAAGAAAGAAAGAAAAGAAATTCCATATAGAATTATTTAGAAAACCCAATAATCGGAGGGATCATTTTTTTTCAAACCCCCCGTTTTTTTTTTTTTGCCCAATGGTCGAAGAACGTGGAAAGGGCTTTGATTAAAATATGAAGCAATTTCAATTCAGAAGATCCATTTTTTTGCTCCTGCCAATAAGAAAAGAATTATATTGAACGCAAATATTCTTATTAGAATTTACATTTGATTCGAGCAGAAATTCTTTAAAAATCCTTATTTCTTTTGTGAGTGAAAGGAGATAAAGCTTGACAAATTTTTGAAATTGCCACATCCACTATAAGATTCTTATACCCACGATTCTCGTGAAAAATAACGCCATCTAAGAGTTCACGATCTTGAATATGTATTTGATATTGATATGCATTTGACTTTGAATGTGCATTTGATATTAAGTTGAAACCTGTTAGGGTAAAAAAACTAAATTGTAACCCAAATTAATTATTATAATTATTGATGTGCTACTCTTTTTCAATTACTGAGCTTATGATGGGTTAAAACCCCTATTAAAAATTCAAATTCAGCATTTATTTTACTGCATATAACAAAACTATACCTAATATTTTCTTACATTCACACCTTTAATAAGTTAATGCTTTCCGTTTTATGACATAGAGGGTACCTCTAATGAAATATATTAATAACATTTCATGAACTGTGTAACGGGTCTATTCGCATACCTCCTACTAATCCTCTTGGGGTAAAACTGTTTCTTTTCTTATTCTATTGAAAATTTCCTCCCGAAGAAGAAAACATGACAAAACAAGTCGTATATAAAAGCATTAACTTTCAGCTTCGAAGGAGAGAGTTGTTAGGAGCTAATTGATAGCAGTTAGTAATACACGAAAAGTAATAGAAAGCTAGTCGAGCGTGATACGTAGATTATTTGCTTAATATTTAAGATTGAAGATTTGGTCAACTAGCTGATTAAATTGGAATAGTGTCAGATTGAAATAGATTAACTTAGAACGTAATTTAAAGAACTTAGAAGGTGCATTGCTAAGACGCGCCAAATGTAAGTGATTCGGTTTATAATTGAATATTCTATTATCTCTCCTACCTCACTTTTGCTGCCATATTTATCTAAAGATGCATTTCTTAACTTAGGTTGTTGAAATTTGTTAGGTTGTTGAGACTTGTTAATAAATTGTGTTTTGTTTTGACAATGGCTAATATTTCTTCTAACTCTCGTACACTAATGGATGGAATAGCCCATCAATTACAAATGTTATTTAAATAAATGAAGTTAGTGCAATTATATACAACTTGAGAGCTTTCTATAATGCATGCGGCGAGGAATACAACGTGAAAATATCAGGCTTTATACCCTCGTTGTTAAAAGCTTCCTTCCAGCTAGATATTCGAATCGAATAGGGTTTTCTAATTCAATTCTTGTTTGTATTTATTTTCCTTAACAGAGTAAAACATATTAAGTGTAAAGCCTTTTCTAGTTGCATACAATTTGATTTTGATGTTTGATTTGACGAAGGAATACAGTATCTATTAAAAGAGAAAGAAAAAAAAACCCTTTTATTTCAGTGTAAAAGCAAAATTCTACATTTCTCCCCTGTAAAGTGGTTTTTTTCTTTGGGAGAAACTTACACCTTTAAGGTTTTTTTCCCTCTTTTAAAGGGCCCCGGGTTTTATTCCACGTTTTGGGGTTGGTTGGGTTTTTTCTTTTCAATTTCCCCTTTTTTCTAAGTTATTAGCAAAAAGGGAAAATCTTCAACACAAAAATTTTTCGAAACTTTTCCGATTTTATAAAATGTTTTATACCTTTAGATGTTCGATATTCATAATTTCAAGCTTTATATTTTTATTTCTTTGTTAAAAAAGATAAAATATAAAATTCGTTTACATATGATTTAAATATTTTATTTTATGTTCGTATATATATACTGAGGTGAAAGGGGGTTTATGGAATATATTCAGTAATACATGAATTTTCGTTTTATCAATTTTTAAAAAAAATCTCACAGTTTTCTTATGCATCAAATATTGTTATGCATGTAAAAAACATTAATATTTTGCAAATTTTTTTTTTCTTTCAAGCTTCGTCGAAGGATTGAATTGTTCAAGATGTACTGAACCATTCATTTAATTTAACCAAACAAATGTAGGATTCCCAATTTACATGAAACAAAAGAAAAGTTTCCTCTTGAATTGTTGCATTGCAAATAATTTAAAATCCTATTTCTATAAATAAATTTATATAAAAGTATGTTACTGTACCAAGAAGAAACTTAAATAATGGGAAAATTATATACTAATTCTTTTTTTTATCATAAATGTTGCTGTGTATGACATAAACTTTTATTTGTAATTTAACATAAAAAAAAAGATGCATTATTTTAATTATCATTTTTTTTTTCGAATCATATTTAGAAATTTTTAATAAATTAATAGTTTTTTAGCTGGCTGTTTTTACATAACATTTCAGTTCACTATTTTTACCAAAATGTCTTAGCAAATAACAATATAAATTTTATGCAGCCTCATCAATAAGATGTTGTTGTAGAAATGTACATATGACTAGGCCGTGGGTAGCCTAGTGGTTAGATCATCGGACTCCAGACCGGAAGGCCGGGGCCCTGATCGATGCCCCCAAAAACCCCCTGAGTAAAAAACGGAGTACGTACCGTTAAACCCAGGGGCCCGGAAAAGTCTTGTGGGCTAAATCACGAGCACAGGGGACTGGAGAATATTTCCCTCCCATTCAATTCCATCTCAAAATTGTGGAGGTGGAGATAGGTGGTGTCGCCATCTGTCGTCCCTTCGGGGAATTTCGCCGAGCTAATTCGTACTGTCACCCATGGTGCACGGGGCCTAGGCCAACGACAGGCGTATTTACAGCCCTTTGCTTCGATGAATTTCGTGGGCATCGTTCTGACTACGTCAGACAGGAGGCATTAGCCACAACAACATACACATATGAATTAATTAATCAATTACTAGCAGGTCCACCTTGAAGCAAGCTTTTTTTATTGAAAATGCTTATAAATCTTTTTGCACCACAAAGTAACACTCGGGATCTTACAGAAGTAAGGATGAAGCACACACTACAAAGGAAAGAAAATATTTTTAAGTCATGAAGGATTACAAATATTTACAATAAATTTAGAGAGCTTTTCAAAAGCACTTCTGGTGTAAATTCAGAGGTCAATTTATATTAATGTTCTTGAGAGCCAGTTTTATGATCTTTCTTTGCCTGATAAACTTGGAACACAGAAGGATCACATGTTCTGTATTTTTCTCACCACCAATATTACAATCGCAGGAAGATGACGGAGCCAAATTAAACTTGTTCAAATAGGTTTTAAAGTTCCCATGATCAGTGAGAAACTAGGTTATTTTGTAATTAGTATAAAAAAATGATGACATGACAGTCTCTTATTAATAGTTGGAAAAAATCCCTTAATTTGAAGTGAGATATTGTTGGTTGCAAGACTTTACTATTCTTTGTTTCGTAAACATTTTTGGGATTTAGTAACTTTTCCCCAAAAACCCTAATTTTGTTTTTGGTGCCAACCCCGAAGAATCATCCCTCTCATTCTCAGAAACGCAAACAAAAGCAAAAATTATTGAAATCTTTTTATTTTTCGAGCTCTTAAGTCACTTTTGTATTTCGACAATTATGTTGTTAGAAGAAGAAATACATTTCATAGGATCAAAGGATGAAAGAGAATCGGTACAAATGAGATAGTCTGAGATGACACTATTTTGTTCAGTGATCCATTTAAGGCGAAGTTTAAACATATAAATTCAGCTAAACTGTATGACCATTAATTCTAAATCAAAAGTACTCGGATTCATTACCACTCCTGAAGACAATAAATGCGAAACCAACTCTGTCATCTATTTTACTGCCATCAGTGTAGCAAATAACTGGGAAATCATTCGGGGCAATATTGATAGCGTTATTCTCTGCGGGATGAGAGAAAAAATGGAGACAGAAATCAATCATAATTAGAGATTGAAGAAGCAAAGAAATTCCCTATAAATAATATTATGAAAAATAGCAATCTTGATTGGAGAGGCTGGAAATTGAATAAACAGACTTGTAACTTTTGGTACGATATCCACATATGACCCGCAAAAGTATTCTTCTTTATATGCTTCTCAGAAATTTTGAATTAATTTTCCTTTTAAGCGACTCACCCCAAACCTTAGAACCATACATTATGAAACACCCAATTCAAAAATAAAAATAATTTACAAGCATTTAGTTTGTTTGTTCTGAATTCTATTACTTGATATGTGTAATTTTCTTGTAATACAAATCTAATTAATAAAGTTATTGTTAAAAATCATGTACTGAATAATTTCTTTACTACCTTTACTTCAAGTAGATTTTTAATATTTATACCACATATTTGTAATAATATATATGTTTATATACCAAAGAGAAATGTGAGGCACACCCCTGTCCAGTTAAATATCGTATGAGAAACAACATCGTCATTATTCACGTGCACAATGCTACGTAGTTCAGATATCGAGAAAATTGTAATCTTCGAGTACCTCAATAATGTCTTTTTCCTACACGTTTAATGGGAAAGTTTGGGTTTTCCGACTACGTTCGGAACCGTGATTTAAAAGGGATAAATGGATTTTTTGATATTTGGTGTCATTTTAGATTAGAATACTTTATAAAATTTTTTTAAGGAATTTTTTTTTCAAAAAAAAATTTTTTTTAAATACAATATTTCGGAAAAAAAATTAACTTAGAAAAACCCTTTTTATTAAAAATGTTTTTTCTTTGTAAAAAGGCTTCTATTATAAAAATTTTTTTTTGTCTCTATATACCCTCAAACCTCTGTACAGAGGCTCAACTATGATTTTAAAAAAAATGCGCATTATTTTTGAGCTACAATCTTTTTGAAAAAATTATCGGCGTTTTTTTCCCAAAAATTTCCCCCTCGGGTTTTGTCGTAAATCATGGAAAAACCCCAAATTTTTTGGTTATATGTTTAAAAAAATTCTTTTGGGGCCTGTGTAGAGAGAGGTCTAAACATAAAAACAAAAATTTTTTTAATAATAAAGCCTTTTTTCAAAAAAGGGAAAACAGAAAAAAATTTTCTATGTTCTTTTTTTGTAAAAATTTTAACTTAAAAAATTTTTTTTATTGTAATATTTTTCCCTTAAAAACTTTTAAATATACACAACTAAGTGACATTTTCATAAATATTACCCCTTTTTATTTTCCAAAATTTAGGGTTTCCCGAACGTTATATATATAATCGGATCCCTTTTTAAAGGGGTACTTAAAATACTATGCTAAAATTTAAAAAGTGGCTTTTGGGAATGTTTCCGACACAGTAGACTCATGAAACTGATATTTAGAGACCGACAGATGCTGTGAAGAGAAATTTGGAAGACCTGGGCCCTAACAGTTGTCTACATCCATCAGGAATTTCCACAATTTTCCCGAACTATTGTTTCTACGAATATACGCCATCTACTCAGCTAATAGGGACATGCTATCATCCACAAGCCATTAAAGTATCCGACTACGTTCAGAACCGTGATTTTTCAAGCGTATAAGTGGATAATATTTATGATACTTAGTGTCACTTAGATTAGAAAACCTATTTAAAATTGTTTTAAGAATGTTATTTTCTTTAAAATTTTTTTTAATTATTTTTGAAAAAAAAAATAAACATGAATGATTCTTTTTTCAAAACTTTTCCCCTTTTAAGGAAAAAATGCTTCAAATTATACAAATTTTGCCTGTATATAGCTCAAAACCTCTGTATAGAGGCTGAACTAAAATTTTTGGGAAATTTTGGCTTAGAAGTGGTTTTAAATCCATTTTTTTTATTCCAAAAGGGAAAAATTTTTAAGAAAAAATGCTGATAATTATTTCAATGGGTGGTAACTCTGAAAATAATGTGAACTTTTAAAAAAATTCTAGTTCAGACTCTGGGGGGAAGCTTTATTTCATATGGGGAAGGGGAAATATCATTTTTAAAGAAGTTTTTTTGTTTTAAAAAATAAGAACATTTTGAAAAAAAGGTTATTCTAATTTAAATTTTTTCCCAAAAAAACAACAAAAAATAATTTTTGTCATAAATTCAAAAAACAATTTTATAAAATTTGTATTCTAATCTAAGGGACAAAAAAAAATATCTTTTAAAAATTATCCATTTATGTTTTTTTAAAATCATGGTTCCAAAATATAGTCGGATCCCTTTAAATTAATTAAGTCCCTTTTACCCGCCTAACATGGTACAAAGAATGTTGACAATGGAACTTAGAGCAGTCAAAGCAGGTTCTCTTGAACGACGAATTAAGGTTTTAAGTTCAGGCTGTAGACTCTAGGTTTGACATCTTCCTGGAGAATGCCTCCGGCTGGAATACATCAAGCGAAAAAATATAATCGGGGGAAGTGAAGTGAAGTTGAGAAGGTGTCTTAGGGTCCGGAAAATTTTTTTATCCGAAAATTTCTGGAATTTTGAACGTTAACCCGGAATTTTTGGGATAACCAAAATTTTCCCCTACATTTGTTAGTTTTACAGGTTGGACACATTATTTCCAGGGTAAAATGACCAGCTGTCGTGTTGTGAGATTCACCATGGTATGGTGACAACGGAGTTAGTCCAATGAATTGGTCTATTTAGACCTGATCGAGAATATCTCAGAAGAGCCACCCGTCAAATTAAGACTTTTTCCCCTGACGAAAGAAACTTTTTGCTGTAATTTACCCCCCCTGATGACTCCCTAAACCCTACTTTTTTTTTGTCAAAAAAATATCAAATTAATTCTTGGGAGGCAGTGTACCTTAAATAAGAAATAATGTACAGAGAAAGGTTTTCTTCGTTAATAATTTTATGGTATACATAGTAATATATAAGGAATGTAAGCCACACAAAACATCAAGAAAGATATCGTATAATTTTTTTACTTTTTTAAAAATTTTTAATTTTTTTTTGTTGCGCCTTTAAAAAAAAGATATATAATTTTGGGAGAAAATACTTGGGGTGTATATAAAAGGGAAAAGAAAAATGTATTGAAGGGGCAAAATAATTTCTTTGGTTAAAACTTTTTAAACATAAACCGTTCAAATTATCAAATAATAAAATAAATTTTGTTATGACAAGGGGCCCCATGGGGGTCACTAATTAGACCTTTTTTTGTTAACTTAGTAAATATTAGTTACCCAAAAACATTGTGAAATACTGGTTTCTTTATGTATATTATTCCAAAATTTAAAAGTGCATTTTTTTTTTATTATGTCTGAAAGTATTTTTTTTTCTTCCCTTTTAGGAAATATGTAATTTATTTTTTTTTCAGAAATTTGAACTTATTTTCAATTTCGATATGTTCGCACCCCCCCCCCCTCATAGGGAACACGCCCCCCAAGAGTGCATTCTCCCCAGTTTTAGAAGTGATGATGTAGCCCATAAAACACGTTTTCAATTTGCCCCAAAAAAGAAGGCAGGGCCCCCCCAAAAAAAAAAAATTTAAAATTTTACAATCCCAAACACATTTTTATGGTTATTACGTTAAAATTTAGCAAATTTGGGTGCAATAATTCCATTCCCTAAAAAATAAAATTAAATCAACCAAAAAAGAGAAGAATGATTGCGACCACACCTTTTGGGGCCCACCCCCTAACCGCGAGACCAAAATTTCCAAAATTTGTCGTATCTCAAAAACGTTGAAACCCAATGACTTCAAATTTTTAGGGTAAAAGAATATATAAACCAAATGGATTGGGTATTTCTAAAATTCTAAATATTTTATTTATTAACAAAACATAACATAAAAAACATGAAATTCGAAGCTTTTTCTTCAGAGGTCTACCAAAAATCCGATTTTTAATAATTTCAATTAAGTGTAGTTCATTCTATGCTTTAAGCTTATAGTTTAAAACACCATTAATTTCTTTTTTATTTCAAATAAGGTAATCAGCCGAAATCGTGGAGGAAGCTAAAGTCCATTTTTTCGAGGTGGGTGTGTTCAGAGCGCTGTAACTCACGTTCTATTGAATATTTTTGGCTAAACATTTACAGACATACTCTAAAATACATATAAATAAACGACAAAAAACTTAAAGTTCTATCTTTTTACTGGTCAACAAAAAAAATTCCCTAAGAATGCTTAAGAAACAAGTTGTCACATGGGTGAAACCCCTTAAAGTTTGAAGAAAGAAATGTTTTTTTTCTACGCTATAAAATCACGAGATTGTACTATACAAAGGATTTTATCGCTGTTTTATAAATTTAGTAATTAGCTTCCGCTTATCAGTAACAAAAAAAAAGTTCCATTTATTTTTATAGAAATTATACCCTTCGGGTGCAAAAATAAATTGATCTACCGCACAGGTTCCATTCAATTTTTAAATAATTAATTCTCAAAACTTAACCAGATGACTTAGAGTATAATTTTTTCTGATTTACGAAACGCTCATTACAGTAAAAACAGGGTTTCTCATTTTCCTAATTTTTCATTATTTCCCCTCTTTTATCGATTAAATACTTGAAAATTAGTTGAATAAAAAGGCAAAAAATTATCCAAGCTGCGTAGAAAAGAACGCAAGTTAGCAGATTTTGACCAGAAAAAAAATCCTTTTCCTTTGTTGTCAATATTACACGAAGAACGTACAAAGCTAAGTGCAGAAACTTGTTTATATTCAGATAGCTATCTTTTGCTGATGGAGAAGCTGTGATTCGACTTTCAGAAAATGCTGAATTGCAGGAAAGAATCTTTTTTTTTCTCTCCTTTACAGATACTTTTCAATCGAATCATTCCTCTTGATCACGTTTTCTTTCATCGATTTTTTTTTCACTACTTGTTCTATGTTACAGAAATATGGAAAATTCAAGAAGATTTTTAACGAACTGATTGAATGGCTCTTATTCTCAACAAGCTGAATTACGTTGTCATTAATAATAATTTAGAGGGCAAATGAATATTTGAATTAGGTAATTAAATTACCAAGACTTAAATGGATTACAAGTAATCACGTATTAGCGTATTGAATCTTTTCGCCAAATCAAAAACCATCACCAAATGCCTTAACGTACATTAGACAATAATGAAAAAAATGTTCCCGCCCATAGTCAAACCCAATTATCCTATTGCTTATTCCAGCGTATAACGTGCACTTTTTACACAAAAATAAGATCAAAATTTACTGGTGCGTGTTAAAGTAACAATAATGGTTCTTATGAGATATAGAACAGCACGTTATACACAGGATATAAAAATAATAGCTTTAAAAATAAACAGAATGTGAACAAGAAAAATTTTGATTTCTACATATATGTAAATACTGTTTATTTAAAGGGAATGACGTACCTTATGAACTATCATTTTTGGATAATATGAAGATTTCTGGCCTTTATATGATAACGGTACTCTCAGCGGCGCAGCTACCGCTGTATCAGCCGTATCAATGATATAGGGCACCCAGGCTACAGGGAAACCAACGCGTGTGATATTTTGATACTTTCAAATTAGTTTTATCAATGCAATCAATTTCAAAGAATTTTGATACAGGACTCCTTCAGGACTAGTTACACCAGTGGGTGGGCTACTCGTTTTCAGCGTGATTTTGGAATCTCACCCAATAGATCTTTGGTGGCCAGTCTAATGTTATCGTATTGTAATGTATCGACCCAACTTGACGGAATTTTACAACTATAAGTTCCCAAAAAAAACTTCGTCATATTTGTTTTCCATTTAATCTTATTTATATATATAATTCAGTTTCATCTTCACCATCCCTTACTCTAATCCACAAGCAAATAATCATCTTCCATTCCAACTAGATAGTTAGGTGTACTGCATTTAAAAATGACTTGAATTATACGATGGTAGACCTGAAATGTTTGAGATACAAGCAAACGAGAAGTTACAAAATAAATAAATAACTGTTTAATTTGAAAATACAAAGTATTTAAACAAAGCAGACGATTTTTTTACTGACTTACTTCAAGTTGTGTTTAGAATAGAATAAATTTTAGACAAAAGAGAAAATGGAGTTGACGCGAGAACAATATTGTGCTATAATTTTCTATGATTTTAAAGCGAGATTAAATCAAGACGAATACGTTTAACGGCTGCAATTAGCATTCGGTGATGAATCTCTATATAGTACTCTGTATTCAGATATAGTTTAAAGAATTTAGAAGAGAGGTCGCAATTGTCTTCAAAATGAGGAATACACAAAAAGGCCGTGGTCGTAAGTAATCCTAGATAATGTGTCTGCCATACGAAAAATTATTAATGGATAATAATCTCTGTACCTATCAAATGATACAGAAGGAGCTTAACACTGGATCCACCACTATACAAAAAATTATTCAAGAAGAATTACGTATGAAAATAGAAGTTTCTGTTTGGTTTCTTCGTAATCTAACTGAGCACCAAGAAGAGGAGTGCGTCAGATTCAGTAAAGAAACCCTTAAATTACTAAATGATAGTGGCCACCGCATCATTTCTAAAATTGTAACGGGTGATTTAATGAATATATACCGTTTATTGAGATTCCAACACGTCAAGAGAGTAAAGTATAGATGTTTGAAGACGATAAGGGTGAAAAGACAACGAGCAATGAAAAAAAATTATGTATGGCGTTTTCTTCAGAATTACAGGATTGGTCAAAGCCACCAAATTGGAAGGGCAGAAGACAATAACAGCAAACTGGTTTACCCCTGAATGTCTTCCAGAAATTCTTTACGAAGTGAATGTCAGGGACTATTGCTTTACCATGACAATGCATCTTCCCATACAGCCGGATTAACAATTAATTTTCTTAAGCAAAAACAAATTTAGATGATAGAACATCCTCCTTATTCTCCGGATCCAGCTATGAATGACTTTTGGTTATTTTTTTGTTTAAAAAAAGAACCTACGTGAACAACGTTTTCATTCAGAAGAGATTAATGTGGCTATAAATGCATTTTTTGAATCAATTACAAGAAATGAATGGTTTGAAGCACTTAATCTGTAGAAAATTCGTCTACAAAAGTGCATTAATGCTAGAGGAGACTGCTTTGAACACTCCTAAAATTTTGTAAGTATAACTTTAAAAACGTAGGTGTATCTCAAAAATTTCAGTGACCCGTGTATTAAGTTTAATTTCATTCCATGCTTTTATTATCCACTCATCCGCTATTTTTAGATTGGTAGGACGTATATGACCTCCTTTTGTAAATGTTTTTTCATATTCAATCATCCACATACCTTCTATCCTTTAGTTTTCTTGATTTTAGAATTTGAGTTCTAGAAGTATACCGTTGCTCAAAAACCTGGTATAATACTTCGAATAAATAACTTCAAAGATAAAAACATTGCACATGTACATTTGAAGTTTCTTCGTAAAAGTATAAGCACGTGTAATACGCTTGAGTATACGGTATTTATAAGTTTGGATAAATGTTCCCCGAAATGGTGGCGAAAATTTGGAGCATTTCTTTCAGAAATTTCTCCAATTTACTGCTTGACGGACTAAAACATAAGCACTGAGATTCATTATATTTCATCTGAATATAATATTATTCGAAAATATTATATTTAACCAGCAAGATGATATTGTTTAGATTACCAATAGAAAATTATGTAACTCACATAAACTTTTCTAATTTAATATCATTCATATTAAGGTATCCGACTACGTTCGGAACGGTGATTTTAAAAAAGCGTAAAAATTGTCTAATTATCATGATATTTAGTGTCACTTAGATTAGAATACATGTATAAAATTGTTTTAAGGACATTTTGATAAAAAAAATTATTTAAATACAATATTTTGGCAAAAAATTAAATTAGAACAACCATTTTTCAAAATGTTCTCCTTTTATAAAAATTGCTTCTAAAATAATAATATTTTGCTTATATAAAGTAAAAACGTCTCTAGAGAGTCTGAACCATTTTTTTTTTTTTTGAAAAATTCACATTATTTTCAGAGTTACAACCAATTGAAATAATTATCGGCGGTTTTTTTTCTTAAAATTTCTCCCCTCTGTTGTCGTAAAACATGGATAAACCCACTTTTAAGTTATATATTTCAAAAATTCTAGTAGAGCCTCAGTACAGGGTCTGAGCTATATACAGGCAAAATATTATTATAATAAAGCTTTTTTTTCACAAAAGGAGGAATTTTTTTGAAAATGGGTCATTCTATGTTCCTTTTTTTTAAAAAAATATTCTACTTAAATAATTTTTTATTGTAATACTATTTTTGAAACAATTTTTTATACATTTTCTAATCTAAGTGACACTAAATATTATAAATATTATTCATTTACACTCTTTTGCAAAATCACGGTTCCGAACGTTGTCGGATACCTTAAAATTTACGTCTATTTTCACCAGTAATGGATTTCATTTTAGAAGTATTTTATATGAATGAAAATAATTTAATTTTAATACTTTATTCGACTGAAATATTTTATTTTAATAATAAACTTTTGTTGGTTAAAATTTATCTTTTCAAAAATTTCGCATGAAACAATTAAGTACGACTGAAATCCACATTTCTATTTCATCATAAGGCCATGAACTTTTTTTTTAATAATAATTCTTTCAAATTGCTTTATTATATCGATTTTATTGCTAAATATTGTCATCATTAGTCAGGTAAGATCTTAAAGTTATAATTTCAGAAACTATTTCGTGGACCGTGGTTGGCGCGGTGTAGAAGTTCGGAGAGTGGGGTGACAGATGAGATGTCCTCCGCGTCACTTGACTAAGATTCAAAGTCACTTGGTTTGTTGCTGATTGCTTCCACATTGCTTTAGAACAGGAGTGTCCAACCCGTGGCCCGGGGGCCGCATGTAGCCCACCTTGAATAATTTTGCGGCCCCCGAGATTCTTTACAGCTTTACGAAATTCGACTATTTTGTACAATATTTTTGTTTAATCCTTTATCTACCGCATTATGATTTACTGTAGTTTTTTTTCTTGCAATATTGTTTTTTGAATCCCTACATTGAAAAATTAAGGGATTTACATATACAAAATACTCAACTTTGGGAAATTTAATTAGTTAAAGCTAATTAATCAATTAAAGTTATTCAACTGTAAAATTAATTATACACACTGTTCACTTAAAATAAATAGTCAGATCATTTTTCTAAGGTCTTCATTAACATATATATATAAAAAATAAGACACTTACATTTTGATATTAACCATTTTTTGGGAACAAAAATGATACTCTTCGCAATCCGTTGAAAACGCCGTCAGATGAAAACGAAATTTCTGCTATAAAACTATTCGCCTTCCCCACTAAAATACTCATCAGAGAACCCGTGCTGCCATATATCTTGAAAGAGTGGATTTCAAAGAATATTCCTGCTAAGTATCGTCAGAGTATTCGTAAAAATGGTTATTCTACGTAATTTTAAAATGAGTGATACTTATAAGTACCGTCGGTAAATAAAAAGTTAGTTTTTTTTGTTTTTTTTTTTGTAAAAAATCCCATAACTGTTATTATTTTATCACATTGCTTCTGGTACTGCGAATCTCTTTTTTTTTTTCTAAATTGAAATTTATCAAACATAAATCGTGCTCAAACTTAACACACGAAAATCTGCAACATCAATTACGATACGCAAGTACACATGCATTGAGATCGACTTACAAAAACTAAGTGAAAGAGTTGAGAAACAGATATCCCACTAATGAAATAAATTAAACATTATTTGATCATTGAATTATTATTATTATTTTACTATCTATGTTTGTATACATGAAAAACAATGAAAACAATAATAATATATCAGTTTGTTTTAAATTTCCACTCCAACAAATGTTTGTAATGGATCCAAATCTAATATAAATATATATGTTTTTATATGCGGCCCGAGGGATTGAAAAGTTCTTCCGAAGTGGCCCGTGAGGTCATTTGGGTTGGCCATCCCTAAACTTAAGAATACGACGCTAAAATATAAAATCAGGTTCGTGGCCGTGGTCATAGTCACGAACTCATAGACTAAGAGTTGTAAGTTCGGGTCCTGGTACCACTGTAGATATTCTGTGTATAGGAACTGGTACATATTAAATCTGTCATGGATCAAATACACAAATTTAAAAAAAACATTTGCTATTCTATTTTTATCACGTTAAAAATGAGGTTTTTTAATAAAAATTTTTATTAAAATATTTATATTTGTGTTAGAAAAACATAATGTGCCTTGCAGCGTTTCATGATTCATCGAATTCTTGTTCAAAACGTTTAAGAACATGTGTCTATGAAGATGTCGACGAGACAGTTTTGGAGTGGATACACACAATGCGAAATAAAATTGTTCCGATTTCTGGACCTTTCGTATTAGAGAAATATCCTCAATTTGTGGAGGAATTGGGATGCGACCGATTTCTATTTAGCTATGGACGGCTAGAAAAATTTAAGGAAAGACACGGAAAAATACGCCTGAAGGGAATTTTAGTGCATGGCAAAGATATATTATGAAACAAAGCATTTTTTCAAACAAAAAGACTTAAACAAAATTAACAGATTTTATAAGTAATTAAATTTAAGGACGCATGTGATAATGTATACTTATAATTTTTAGCTATAAGATAAAATATGTTTAAAATTACGAGTATGCTTTAAATTAGAAATTGTCCTGAAAATTTATTAATTTTAATATAAAACTATTTTCTCTTAATGTTCAAAATACAATATATTCCTCGACATTCTTTTTTCTCGTTTACTTTGCACTTTTTCTTTCTTATTTTTTATGGGTAAAATTTATAAATAGATATTAATTTACAAAAAGGTGCGAATAATTATTTTTTAAATAATATATAGTGCTGAAGAATTTTAATTTCTTTTTATGTGGTTTCTAAAGTATATTAAAAGATGAACTTTAGAACGAATTTTGAATGCAGTGAGCTTTTTTCGGGATTTAGCAACTTCGTTAAATAGAGGTCTTACTGTATATATTACTATTTTTCACTAGCACAGTACCACTAGCTACTGTATAAATGTCAAAAAGAGTTAAAACGTAAATTTTACGAACAGGGCAAACGAAATAACTCTTTAAAGAAGATATACATGTGCTTAAAATATTTTTTTTAATATGGATTCTGAGGATTGATCGATAATAAGAATAAAAGTTAGAAAAGCGTTTCTCAAACTGCGGGGCGCGCTCTCTGGAGGGGGGCGTGATAACTCTATGAGGAGGTGCGCGCATATTAAAAAATCGAAAACAAAAGATTATTTTAAAAAAATTATTAACTTACTGAAAGTAAACAAACTAAACCTTTCTGACATAATAAAAATAAAATACACATTTACACTGATATAATACACTTCTAAATGTATCAATGCAGCACAATGTATTTCAAAGTTCATTTAACAATACTAAATTAAGAACAACATCAATAATTACAAATGACCCTATAGGTTTAACATGTATAAAATTATATTCAAAAATTAATACTTATTTTGATAATTTATACGGTTTATCATTATTCCCTTAAAACTGTGGAATCAAAGTTACGCATTTCGCTCCCCAAAGTCCCGTTTTTCCACGTAGGCAAGCGTATGCGATGTATTGAGCTGAAAGGGGAGAATAGAAAAGAAATCAACAAGCAAATTCTCTGAAATAAGTAAATCTTTCACAAACCCTGTAAAGGTCCTTTTACTGCATTCCAAAGTCTTCGGAATAATTTTATGAATAGTAGTGCACGGAGAAAATATCGCACTTCGAAAAGACGTATATATACGTCACGGCAAGGGACGTTTTGGATGAGTGAGACGTTCATATACGCCAATGGCACTTAAGAGGTAAAATTGTAGTGTAGCTTTAGTGTCGAAGTGTATATATTATTGAATTAAATACGTTGCTGTATGGAGGGTGCGTTGAAAATTATTATTGAATATTGGGTCACAAATATTAAACTTTGAGAAGCACTGAGTTAGAAGCACAACAAGAGCTTATAATTTTTAGCCAAGGTCGAGTGACGAGGATTGCTCTAACCTGGCAACCTAATCTCTAATTAGCACATAATACCGAAATAAGGATTCTGAAACCCAACATATTTAATGGGCATTAATCGTTTTAAGCGATGTGTGTTTAATAGCATAAGGACTTGTACCTATGGTTTTAAACAACGCCAGCCATGAGCTCGCTTACACTACAAAATTACCACGATTGTTAGATTCTACGGAATTTGGAATAAAAGTATGTGGGGTATTGTAATAAGTTTTGTTATTTTTATAAAGTGATTATTAAAATTATTTTATCTAAAGCGTCAAAAAAGTAATCATAAGTGACAATTTTTCCAGTTCTCTTTTAGTCTAAATAAAATTAATTTTATCATTAATAGTTGTTCTAAGAGATATAAATTATTGTAATTCAGGGTCTCTCAAACTTTTAATATTTGCGACCCAGTATTCAATAATAATTTCCAACACGCCACCCGTCCATACAATAACAATATATTGAATTCAATTGTACTATACTTTGATGCTAAAGTTAGAATACGACTTGAAATTCTTAAATGCCACCGGCGTATATAAACGTCTCACTCAGCCAAAGCTTTATTTTCCCCGGACGTATATATACGTCTTTTTAAGATTACGATCTTTTCTTTGCACTGCTATGGAATGCAATAAAAGGACCTTGACAGTGAGTCCTGTGGCAATGGGAGCAAATTGCATAGCTTTTAATCGGCAGTTAAGGGATTAATTACAAACCAAACAAATTACCAAAATAACTGATAATTTTTGTAAAAAATATATGAGAAGACTATTGGATTCCTGGTAATTGTAAAACTTTTTTTTAACTTAGTATTGCTAAGTTAATTATCGAATACTTAGTGTAGTATTGATACATTTATAAGTGTATTATATCAGTGTAAATGTGATCTTATTTTTTTATGTCAGAACTATTTTGTTTACTTTCAGTAAATTACTAATTTTTTTTAAATAATCTTTTGTTTTCCACTTTTTAATATGCTCGCTCCCCCCTCGTAGAGGTATTATGCTCCCCAAAGGGGGCGCGCCAAACAGTTTGAGAAACGCTGTTATAATTCATTAATTTATTAAAAAATGGGTTTGTTTATTTTTTAATTTTTGATATAATCGATCCAATTTCATGTACATGTATGAAAAAATATTAAGTCCATTCCCCGTAAAGGGTTTCTCTCATTTCTTTAAAATCATGGGATGGTCTTATCCACGCCTGTGACTAATCCTCCGGGGGAGGGGGAGGGAGGGAGGAATATTTCTTAACTGTTGTACGGCTATAAAATCACTTCCAGGTGAGAAACCGTGATTTGTTAATTTGAGTGCTATTTAAATTCTAGGGAAGTGAGTGTAGGAGTTAGTCGTTAGGCTGCTAGATTAGGGGATATCCAGTCATACCAATTGATACCTATCTAGTGCTGTTACATCGGATTGAAAGCAGGTAATAAGTGACAATTACTTGTCGTAGAAATTTAGGATAAAGATTTAGTAGACCACTCTCTCGGTTTATAACATTTCTTGAGAGATAGTAAATTGATAGATAAAATAAAGTTATTACTTTTATAAAAATGGCTGATTATTTTGTGTCTGTTACTTTACCAGCGACCACAGGGCTGAGACAAGCCTACTTTAAAATTAACCAAGAATATGAGTGAGATGTTTTCAGTTGAGTAGATTTAAAGATTTTATGCACGCTTAAAGATACGAAAGGATCTATCCAACATCTTTTTAAGGCATTTGTATCAGCTGGTTATTAATTTCGAAAACTCCAGATTAATTTTTAAAAAGCAGAAAAACTAATTTAATTACAAATAACAAGAACAAATACATTTACAAAATATTGTAAGTTGCAACAGATAATACTTCTTTGATATTTGGATTCATTATATCTTTTAAGTATTTAAACACAAAAACTTCGTACAATTATCTCCAATAGTTAAGGAAATAATCGAGACTTATTATTTTCTTAACTATTTTTCGATATCGAAAAGAGATCCCCCTTAAGGGGCCGTAGGCTTATTTACATTTGTTAAATGCTGATTCTCTTATAACGTAGCTTTAGAAAAATTAAGAAAAATATTACGCGGGCACAGACTAATTTCGTAATACTAATAAAATCGATTTAACTCCTTCCAAACTCATTTTATTTTGGGATTATGGATAAAAAATGTCAATGTTTTTGCTTATTTTCAAACATACATATCTTTTTAAATATAATAGCACGATTTGCATACCAAATTTCCTAAAAATTAATGTAAAAGATCTCCTTAAATAAATGAGTAGTTTACCTCTAAAGTTGGCTTTCTGTATAGTGGAAATCATTAGACTTTGAAGCCCATTCACACTATTCACACTATAAAGCTTACCTTACTTTTGTCTTGAACTACAAATTTATTTTACATCTCTTGCGTTTACATAAATGATTATGAAGTTATTAATCAAAATTTGATCGTGTATGATAAATTCGAAAAGACGGCACTGCGCATAATCCAACATTACAATTTGGACATTACAATCGTGTCTCTTTTTATCTTCCCTTTACTGTCTCTCTTTTGGCAGCAAATAATACATTGTCGTGTTGGATTAGTTTTCTTCTCTGTTGGGGGAATGTTGTCAACAAAGTGTCTTTCAGACAAGTGTGAAGGGTGGTGCTCAGCAGAAAAACGTCCTCTTTTTGCAGAAAATTCTATCAAGTGGTATTCTATTATTTTCTCTGTTAGCGTCGTTCTATACTAAAGATGACTTCTTTTCCCACCAGATTTTATGTACAACACACATGAATTCCGTAATGCTATATCCAAGAAATAGAGAAATATCTTCTGACAATATTTTCCCTTCTTCTTTAAGTAACATCTAGTAGCTAGAAAAGTAAGCAAGAACATTCGAAACCATAAAAAGCACATGTGAAATAATTCGGGAAAGACCGATTGTGCAGAGTGAATTTTCACAGTGCCCGAGCTACAAACGGGAGGAGACAGGATGGTACATTTCCAATACCCGAGTTCAGCAAGGGAAAAATCGGGAAGGCTTAAACAAAAAAAGAAAATGACGTACTTTGCAAAGAATTTCAATAAAATAAAAATATTTTAAGTAAAATGGAATAAGAAAAAACAGTTAAAAGTTTTCGAATGAATAAATTGTTATAAGTGGTCTTTTCCAAATTTTCATATTAATTGATTTCGGAAATAGTCAGGTATTGGCCTTTAATAGTTTCCTCTTGAATTAATAATCATATTTAAATGAATTTTGGATTAAAAATTCTGCAGAACACTCTCTTTTTAATTTTATTAAAAAATCTGGACTCATAAAGAAAAATTCCTTTTTTTAAAATTATTTTTGGTAAGTTTCATTATTATTAGTCAAAGCATTAAGAATTCGATTGTATTGAAAAATATACTTATACCTGTAACTCTCGCTGCTTAATATAAAAAGGATAAAATTTGAAATTAATAATTTCTAATATTCTCTAAAATTGAAGTAGAATGATGTTTGCGCTCTCCTAACCCAATAACTAAAAGATTTCCGCAAAATCAAATTTCAGTGAATCTCTGCTCCGTAAAATAAACATGCGTGTCAAATTTCAAGTTTGAATCTAATAGAGCAAAAACGGGATTTTTACTATCGATACGCCCCGTAACCCCGTTGAAAGTCAATTTCCATAAGAACTGTTTCTAGCGATTTCAATTCAACGAAAGAAACAGGCAAACCAAATTCTATTATTATAGTCCTGGTATTTCGGAAACGGGGATTTTTTTTGTCATTAAGCCCCAGTAACCTCCGCTTCCCCCAGGAGTCTGTAAAATCCATTTTCAGTGGACCTCTATTCAACAAAATAAGCATGCTTAACAAATTTCAAATATGTAGGTCTAACAATTCGAAAACAGGATTTTTTTTCTATAACACTCCTTAACCCCTCGTAACCCCTTCCCCCTTGGGGATCAGTTTTCACAGAGCTTCTTGTTAGAGGAACTCTATTCCATGTAAAGTACAGGCCTACACATTTTCAAACATGTAGGTCTAATAGTTTAAAAAGAAATATTTTTCTCTATTATGTCCCTTAATCCTCCGCAACGCCAATAATCCAATCATCGTGAATTCAAATCTTGATTTTATTTAAAGCTCATCGTGTAGCGGGATTAATTCACATTAAATCTGTCGGAGTTCCAAGTCTTTGCGTTGGTGTGTTTGGTAAAGCTGGAATAGTAGAATATAAGATCATTTGGCATCCTCTTCACTTTACCGTGGTTCGGAATAGCGAGATTCATAACCTATAGCCTTTGTCTAGCTTCTGAGAACAATCCTAAAACACACGAACCTATTTTTATGCTATTCATTTAACTTTTATTTCTGTTCCTTGATATATTTTTCATTAAAGTTATTAACACCATTGCGCTTAAAGAGACATTCATACAACCATGTGCATAAGCAATCACTTTTTTAAAAAGAAATCGGAAGTCGTATTTTAGATACACAAAACACATACACTATTATCCTATTTGCCGCTTATGGTAACGTTTATGCATTTAAGTGAAACATTAGAAAAATCTCTACTATCCAATTAGTTGAAAAAAATAATACTTTGTTGACCTTACATAAAAATAGATAGCAGTTTACATTGAGTGAAGCGCAGCAACACTGGTGAAGGGGTGAGAGGGAAACCAGTATCCTAGTTCATTTAGTTTCTGTTCCTCTTTCGAAGGAGAGCAAAGAGAAAATGTCGTAGCATCTCAATAATAACCAAGCCCGTCTTTTAACCGGCTGCCGCATCTCGATGGTACGAGAAGAGAAGGGATGAATTTCTTTAATGTAAAGGATTAAAGAGAATATTTTTTTTTAAGTTCGTTACTCGTTACCTCTTAAATAACTGCTTGCGGTTATTAAGAGGAAACTTTTTATAATCACTTAGAAGAAAGTAAAAAAAGGTGGAAAAGTTAAAAATAAGATCTTGAGGGGTGAAGGTGCCACACTAAATGCTTGCAAAATCATTTCCGCTTATATATAGATACTTTTATTTCAAATTCAAATCATATGCGGATAAAAGAACCAACAAATATTATAAAACACAAACCATCAAAGTCAATGCCTTTCAGTATTTGTGGCAACCTCCAAAGCGGTGTTTGGAAGTATAATTCTTATTCACCATAAAAAAATGACAAGGGAACAGATGAAGATATTACATTTTTAAGTAAACGTGGATCTAGGTACAGAAAAAAGCAATCCACTGAAAGTGGTTGCTCTTCGCTTTCCTTTTTATTTATCTTTGATCAAGAAAGGATGTTTCAGAGTACTTTTCCATCGAAATGAAAACATGTTTCGTTTAGGAGGCAGTTTATTTTTTTCTATTTGAAGTAAGGAAATAAAATCTGCTTTCACACAAAATATTCATGGGAGGCGACCTTCTTTTCAAATAGATGCATTTTTTGCAATGTGTCCACTCTTGATACATAAGGATAAAAATTAATGAAAACTTTCCGTTTCATCTTATATAAATGTCTGTGATATGCAAACTGAAAGGAAAAGCTCTGAGCATGAAATAAAATTTTTAACATTTGATCGTAAGACATTTATACCTTACAATGAGCATACGGGTACATGTATTTATGGATACAAATATATTAAAACCGATAACATTTACTTCACAAATAAACGCTTTATTTTGATATTGCACTATGTAATTGGAGCAAAGTCATCCATTTTTGCGATTATAATTTTGTTAAATAACAATATCGAAGTATTAAGATGAGGCACACACACACAAAAGATGCATTTCTTTCTTTTGTCGCTCCCTCATAGAAACTGTGTGAAAAAATATATATTATAAGCATTAAATGTCATGAGAGGCCGTATTCGATTCAAACAAAAAAAATTTATCCCATATTTTTATACAAAAATGGCGCATAAATATATGAAAAAAACTGCAAAAACGCAGAATTCGATAGAATTTTCGTTGAAATATCCTCACAAGAAATAGATTCCTTGAATCCATGAAAATAACATATAAATACTATTAAAACATTTTTAATTTTAATTGAAAATGTGTTTTAGTATTGTCTGTATTAGTGATAATTTTGCGGAAACAAATCTCATTAGATATTTTTTTATGTAAATAAATATGAAAGAGAGAGATAATTATAAGTAATACACCACAAAAAAATGAAAATATGGAATATTGAAAGGGGTCTCAGGGGTGTTATCTTCCTCTAAAAGGCTGAAAATATAAACAACATTCAAATACATATAACTCTTTGAAATTAAAATTAAATAAATCGAATCTTTACACATTATTTATAAAGAAACGGGGCTTCAAAAAGTGTAAAATGTTTAAAATATAATCATAATTTTAAAAATTATAAGCATACGAAAATAAGAAACATTTCTATAAGAAATATTAATTAAGTTTTACGTTGCGCGTGCTATTTTCTAAAGTAGTAATTTTAATTACTAGCTATAAGTTGATTTATAAAGTTGAATGTATCCTTATTACACTGTAGTATTTTTATATAAATAAAATAATAAATTATATTTTTTTTAAAAAAAAATAAAATTTTAAATTGTTTTAAAAAAAATTTCAAAATTTTTTAAATATTTTGAAATGCGCACACACACAAAAGACTTATTATTCTTAAATGATGTAGGGTTTAAAGAGTATGATACATTTTATAATTCTATAAAGTTTTATACATCAGAGGCTACTATTTTAGAAAATAGAGCATGCAACGTTAAAATTATTCAATTTTTATTACACATTTCATATGCTTATAATTTTTAAAATTATGATTACATTTCAAACACTTAGTACTTTTTGAAGCCATAGTCCCTTCCAAATAATGTGTGAAAAATTCGAATTATTTACTTTAAATTTAAAAGAAATATACCTGTTTGAAAATTGTTTATACTTTAACCCCTCGAGAAAAAGTTAACACCCCTGAGACCTCTTTTTAACACGGAGAAAATTACCCTAACGTTGCACTATAAGGTAACAAGAGGGATATTGGTGGTACAACTCGTAATTTTCAACCTGTATTTAGTGATGAGGACCACAAGTGAGTTACCGACTCCTCTCCAAACTACCACACCACACTGACGAGAGACTTTGAGCTCTATCCATTTAACGTACCTTTTAACTGAAGGAGTAATGACGGCCATCCCATGTTTCCAGTAGACATATAATCCAAAATTCCCAGTTTTTCGTGGGAATAAAACAGGAAAAAACATTTTACTATTGAAATTATTTGAATCATTATCATAAAGGGGATTCAAGAGAGAGACGAGGCCCCCATTGTATCCCAGGCCCTGGGCCCAGTTATCCCATGCCTTAAGACGTCCCTGGCCCCACTGTTCGGCAGGTATTTAGTGGCACTTGAATCCATGACTCGACAACTCCGGCCACAAGTTAGTGACCAGGACCACACTAGACTACCGCGACCATAGTCGTTTGCCCTTAAGAGATGATTAAAAATAGTTACAAGTAAGATTAAATTTTGGTTTAAACTTGGTACGACGATGAAAAATCTATAAAAGGCTTCGTAATGTTTATATTACACATACAAAGTGTTCAAGAGACGATTTCGAAATGATCTAAATGAATTTGAGATGTTTTCGAATGCATCAAGTATTCTTGGTTCGCCATTTGATTTTGAGAATTTCCTAAAGTATGCAGAAAAATGATTCATACTGTACACACATACAGGATAATTCTCTATCAGACCGACAACTCTTGTAGGGTGTGCAGGTAGAGACGACTCCGAATTACACAGGAATGTAGGCTTACAAATGCCGTAGTTGCGAGCTATGGTACAAAAGAGCTGAGAAAAAGAACGGAAATACATCAATGAGACAAAAAACATTTTATTGAAAGGTTGTACAGCAACAGGTGCTCTTAATTACGACCAGAAATCATCTGTCAAGTGTTGCATGGAATTCTATACGTTCTGAAAGATTCCTGAAATGTCACGCATCCTCTAGGCAGTTACAGATATTTAAGTAATGCGATCTTCAACTGAAGGAACAAGCATCTCGTAAACCAAACTCTTTATATGACTCTAGAAAAAGAAGTTCATGCACTTTCGAACACCTGTTATTGTTCGACCTTTCAATAAAATGCTTTTTGTTCCGTAATCTGTTCATGTCACTGTTGCTGTTTCTGTTCTTTTTCTCAGCGTCTTTGCAACATAGCTCGCAACTACGGCATTTGCGACTCTACAATTCTATCTTATTCCGAGTCGTGTCTGTACCCCCTAAACACTTTGCCCATTTTTCGGTTGTGATGCAAATCTACCTGTATATATAAAATATACTGCTAGAAAACCACAGGAGTACATACATTTAATAAAATTAAGCAAATTTTCTTCTGATAAATAAGGTAAAACAAACACATCCATAGTTCAAACTGTGTAGCAGAAAACAGAAAAAGAAAACTTCATATACAATTCTACGTACATAAGGTTGTATACCAAAAAAAAAAGAAAAAAAAGAGTAAATGCAGAAATCATAATTTCGTAGAAGCTTTTGTTTTTCGTTATTTCATTGGGAAAATTGAACCTTTCGGCTGTTCTTTATAGAAAAGGAAACTGAGAAATGTCACGACAACGTTATCTACCAGAATCTATGGCTTGGTGTATTATCGGAAGATTGAAATCTGAGCATTCACAAAATATTTTAGTGTATGCTGTTCGAGTGGCAATAAGTGTCATTATAAGACTGTGGAATCAATTCTCAGAAACAGCCCTTATTCGACCTTGGCCAGGACAAGGTCGTCATCGGGTTACCACAACAAATAATGACCGTCATACCCTGTAAACAGCTCGACGAGACAGAGCAGTCAGTACGACACATATTCAAAGACAGTTTCTTTTGGCAACGGGACAAAAGGACTCAAACCAAACAATCCGAAATGGGTCGCAAGCGCGTGGTTTGTATGCATGTAGATCAATGTGTGTATTCGTTGAACGAAAACACCGTTCAACCCGAAGAAAGTGGGCTGCTGAATATCGAGATAGGATGCAAAGTGATTAGAGTCACAAGCGCTGTTTACAGACGAGTCCAGATTCAGTTTAGAATGTGACGTCGGAACATGTTATGTTATGGCAAGAAAGGGGCACTTGAAATGACGCAATATTCGTACAGGGAAGATAAAATTATAGACTGGGTGGTTTGATGGAATGTATTGGTATCAGCATACGTGGATCTACTGACCTGAATATCATACGGAATGATACCCTGATTGCTTAAGCTATACAAAAGAGACGCTGAGACCCCCTGTCATACCTTACGCTGCAACTATTGGTAATTCCTTTTTTTTATTGCAGGCTAATGCCAGAAATCCTGCAGCTCGTCTTATGGAGAATTTTCTTGAAGTTGAAACAATGCAGCACATAGAACCATAAGCATAATTGGGATTCTTTGGGACTCATTTGCGCTTGCTGTCGGGGTGGAGACTACATTTCTTGAAGAGTGGAACAGTATTCCCCAAAGTCTCGCCGATAGCTTCATCGCATCCATTCTATGCAAGTTTGCTTCAGTCCTACCAGTTCTACGGGGAAGGGGCAAACGCCCTGTTAAACATCCTGTGTATCAATTCTAAACAGCCAATTTTTTGGCATTTACATGTAACCAAAGTGTTCTCTAAAGCATTATTTCGAAAGGATTAAAGTTCCTATACAATTGTTTTTGCTTCTTTTTTTTATGTATTGTGTGCTTTGTTATACTTGTAATCTCCATGTTATGCCCCTTCATGGCTTTCGTGATACGAGTTTTCTTAACTTTTTTGTTTTTACCCTTAATTTTTTTTAGCAGTGTATAATCATTCGTTATAAGTAATATATAAAAACAATTAAGTCAATTCCTACTGAGGTCAACAAAGAAAAATTTTATTTTAGTTACTTTTTATTAAATAGTTACAATTAATATAAATATGTATATACATATGGCAAAATCACATTATTAAGAGACAAAATAGAAAGCAGTTTTCCTTTCTATATATAATGCTTGATTATTTCTTTTTGTTCGTTACTATTTACTCATTCATTAAACTTAATTATTTTAATAAAATAGCATAATAAAAAATAATTTGCATTCTCAGAAATTAGGCCATCCCAGTCCGGATTCGAACCCACCCTCTTTGGATTAGAAGTCCAATGCGCTATCCATAGCGCTACAGGTACGCAGCGAATAACTTTCCTTTCTATATATGCTGTTGGACTATTATTTTTGTTACTATTTATTTATTTTTTAAATTAAATTAATGAACTAATATTTTAAAAAACTGTATTAACATCAAGTGTCATCCACTACAAGATTTAAAAAATGTATTTGAACTTGAGTGTATGAATAAAAAGTATTTCACTAACGATTGAAAATTTGAACAAGAATATATATATATATATATATATATATATATATATATATATAAAATAAATTTGTATAATATTTCAAAAACCAGAAATAATAGATAATGAACATAACAAGAAATAACGTAATAAGAATATAAAGCAAAACATGAAGATCGAAAAAATACAAAAAAGGAATTTTTAAAAAAAGAACCTAGCGAGTCAGAATCAATTTGGGACTTAACCGAATAAGTGGGTTAGACTATTTTTAAGGTCAACCTTACCCCTTTGAACTGGTAGGAAAACCAAATAAAATAAAAAAAAAATTTAAAGTAAAAAAAAAAAAGTATATAAAAATAAAAAAAATTCAAAGTATACAAAAACTCACAGGGGTATGAAAAAACCACTGATTAATATTCTGAAAAAAACCCCCCCAAAAAGCAAAAAAAAAAAAAAAATTATTAAACGAAATTTTCCCTACTTTTACAGACCCCTTTTCCAAGAGAATCAAGAGTCTTGGGATCTTTGAACGTCCTTTTGAACTCCCTACACTAACGAGCATAGATAGATATCGAGATAGATGACAATCAATTTTGGTAGGCTTTGAATTGGTTGATTGTCAAAAATGTAAATTTGCTAGGTTCTAATTTGGTTGGTTGTCAAAAATGTGTAAGATGTTTAAGATGTGTGTGGAAAAGATGTAAACTGTGATGAGTGTTATGCAGTGCTTCTCAAAGTTGGAACTTTCGCGACCCAATATTCAATCATAATTTTCATCGCGCCCCCCTCATACAATAACAATATATTGAACTCAATAATACTATAATTTGACACTAAAACTACGAGATACGACTTTAATATCAATTGTCCCAGACGTATATAAACGTAGCACTAAGCCAAAACGTTTATTTTCCCAGACGTATATATACGTCTTTCCGAAGTAGAATCTTTTCTGTGCACTGCTAACCATAAAATTATTCCGAATTTGTTGGAATGCAATTAAAGGACCTTGACAATGTTTACGATGGATTTACTTATTTCAGATTTTTTTGCTTCTTTATTCTTTCCCCTCGCTATACATCACATACGCGCGCTTACGTGGAAAACGGTGGCATTGGGAAGCGAATCGTGTTAACTTTTAATCGGCAGCTAAGGGATTAACTATAAACCGTATAAAAATTATCAAGATAAGTGTTAATTTTTGTTTTTAATTATATATACGTATGACAGTTACTGGTAATTAATAAATTTTTTCTTAACTTATTATTGTTAAATTAATTATAAAATACATTGTGTAGCATTGATACATTTATAAGTGTAATATATCAGTGTAAATGTATATTTTATTTTTTATTATGCCAGAGTGTATTTTGTTTGTTTACTTTCAGTAATTTAATTCTTTTTATATAATGGTTTGTTTTCGAATTTCAATATGCTCCCCCCCCCTTGTAGAGTTATCACGCCCCCCAAGGGGGGCGCGACCCACAGTTTGAGAAACACTGGTGTTATGATATAATCTTCACAGCAAGACCACTAACATGCTGACTTTGAAATCCTATTGTTGTGTGGTGGATCTGGAATCAGAAGTAGCAAGACGACTAATATATTTGTGATGAATATAAGTTCTTAAGAAGTTAAAAGGGTATTCATGATCTAAACAACATTTAAAAATTTTTTTTGATATTATTAAATTTATCGATTTTGTGGGTAGTTAAGTTATCATTTCTAAATAAAAAATTCAAAATAACATTTCTGTAACTTGATAAATGCAAGTTACTGTTCCATACAGGAATTTTAATTATATGGAACTTAAAAGAATCTCTGTCAAAAATGTTACTGACTACATTATTGTTAATAAGATGCAAATCTAAATCCAGGAATTCTACCATATTAGAGTTAAAGTTAGTTTTAAGGAGGTTGAGAGTAATCAGGGTAGAATGTAATATTTGGTTTATATTCATTATTTTTACCAAAAATTATTAAATCATCTATATAACGATAAATCAAGTGAGAATCATTAACAATATGGTCAATTTCAAAAAAATGTAAATACAGGTTCGCTAAACAATTACTAGCTGGACCACCCTGAGGTAATATATATATATATATATATATATATATATATATATATAATTCAATCACAACACAGGAATCAATAAAAAAATCGAAACTAAATGAATCCTATAACATAAAAATCCCATTTCAGAATATCATATCAATGGCGAATATAGAAGACAAAACCATAACATGAAACCCTATTTTCAATATATATATATATATATATATATATATATATATATATATATATATATATATATATATATATATATATATATATATATATATATATATATATATATACATAAATACATATAATACAATATATACAATATACAATAAATACATATACAATAAATACAATACATACATATAATAATACATATATACAATAAAATACATATAATTGCCAAATTTGGCGATATATATTGTACATATTGCCATGTAAGTGAGTGAATAAGTAAGTGTTTTGTGTTAAGGCCTCGCTATAAAACAACAGTATATATTGCCAAAACATATACTTTGAAGTTAAATCTTGCAGTCAAAGTGTCACGGCAAGTCATTTGAATTACCTTAACACAAAATAAAAAAATATATATCTTCTAGAACAGACGAAATTCATTTGAAAAATACATTTTCAGACAGAAAGAGTATAATTTGTATAATTTTTACAAAACAAAATATATGACATAAAATAAGATTTAAGGAGAAGTACATTAAAATCTTGTTAGTTATTAAACTATGAATAATAAATATTATTCGATATTGTTAAAAAAGGAGTACCACTATTGATAACAATGGAGACAAAAAGAGTTTTCTATGCATTTATCATAATAAGGTAACTTTTATTGTAAAGTTACTAAACAATTCCTAAGTTAGTGTTGCAACATTTTATTTGCTAATAAATAATTTAAATAAAAATCCTATCTTATCAAATATATGTAAGTATTTAATAGTTCTAGAATTGAATAAAACTAAATCATTCAAGAAAATAAAGGGTAATCTTATTTGTCTAAATGTTATTCACTTTTGCATGTTAATTTTTCTCTCACATATGAATTAATAAACGATTAATACGAAATAACAAACCATTACATTGTAGCAAATTCAACAAATCATCAATTAAATTAATGGAACAAATGCTCAATAGTAATTATTTGGAGAATATCACGTCATTAAAGCAATTTAAAATCACTAAATCCACTTGAATAATGAATTTTAGAACTGATTAATTGTGCTGCACTCGCGCTTCAATTTATAGGTTATGTTGAAAATATTAGTGTGTAGTTAGATTTTTATCGAAGTATTTTGATAACATTGATCAATCTTTTTGATATAATTTTGAAATAAGGTTTATAAAATTTCTAAAAAGATAGTTAAACTTGCTAACTGCCACAGAGGTTAGCCTTTCAAGATATAATTCTAGCAAAAGATACATGTCGAAAACTGATGTTCCTTACTATTTTGTACGATCTTCACGAAGAGTAATATGAAGATTTTTATTTGCAGTATTTCTACAGGTATCTATCATCATTATAATTCAGAAATTGAATTCTTAGAATTTATTATAACTCTGCTTAATTTTAAAAATTATAAAGTTTTTGCTACAGAACTGCATTTACATAATCAGGTGTTATTATTAATAATGTTGATGCGTTTATTTATTATTTGATCATTAATTGTACAAAATTTAATAATTTACTCATTCATACTTCGTCCATTAAAGGTTTTATAAAAATAGGAATAACAAAATGAACAGTTTCTTAGAAAATTGCCTGGGATAACAAATTATCCCGTCACTTCTCGCACAGGGTATATCATGCCCACCCCCTAACTTTTTTCAAGGCTTCTTTTAAACCTTTTTCTGAAAAATGGATAGTTTCTAGTGTAGCTGACTTTTAAGTCATATCCTTAGAGAGGCCTTAGCTTGTAGGCGAATTTTAAGTATATATTTTTGGATATCGCTCTTCGGGTATGTCATACTCTGCGTTACAGTTCTGAATGCATGAGCACGCCTTAAAATCTGTCTTATGCCACAGCGTATGATTGTAGTTTTGGTAAAGAAATGTCATATCCAAGTAATTTAATATATACAGTATTTAACAGATATAATACAACAGTATTTTCGGATGAAGAAAGTCTCTTTGTGGTGATGATGAGGAAGAATCAAATGATGGATTGTATGATATCGAGTATGATTCATCTCCTGAAATCGATCCAGACATAGAAAGGAAGACACTGTTGAAAATAATTGCTTTATATGTAGACACAGAAAAATTTCGGAAGAACGTAATTTTAAAGGAGTACACATCTTATACACTTTCAGATAAGCTTTTGAAAAAGAAAATAACTATTGATGGAACAATAAGAGAAAATAAAAAAGAAATTCCAAAGTTTTATATTTTAAAGAAAAGAGAAGTTTACTCCTATATGTTTAGCTTTAAAAAAGATACAAGATTTACTTCCTATAACCTAAGACAAATTGGAATTGTCTTCTACTTTCAACAATACATAGTGGTGAAACAGCGGATTCATCTGCAGTAGCATCCCCATCGGGTTTGGTTAAAATCTGAAATAATATTTTCTATAATTTAACTGAGAACAATTATCATAAAAATAACCATATCACATTCAATGGCTAGAAAATGTAATTGTTAGACTATCACAATATTTTTTGTGTTGTTGAACGTTGTGACGATAAATGCGCAAATTATTTTGTTCAGTACTCAGAAATCACCAAATAAACATCGAGCCAGACGCTGATTTCTGAAGTGTTTTTGATTTCGATATACAGAAGAATGCAAAGAATGTAGAAATTAACCAGCAATGTTTATACGAAATTTTAAAAAAAAATTAAGATCTAATGGAAACATTGCACTCACTCGCGACGAAGACTAAAGGAGCGTATGAACAATGTACTGAATGTCCGAATAAAAAGAACAGAAAAACTAAATTTAAGTATGAAGAGTGTTATAAACATACTGAATTTTTTCTACTTTTCTTCCTTTTTCACCTTTGTATACACATTTTATGGTAAAAGCAGAATGTAAACACCCTTAGGTATGAAATTCCGCTCGTTTTTTTGCGCGAGGAATGCCGAATTAAATAAATTCAGCCTAAATAAATTACATATTTCTTAAAAAATAAGAATATTTATGGCTTTTTTCTTTTTCGTTTTTCTCTTTAATACTTTTTACATTAAAATTTAAACCTCTTTAATCTATTGATGAATATGTTAAATTAATTTTAAAATCTTCAGATAATATACCAGGTGATCCAAAAGTCAGGACGAACTTTAAAAATGAATAATTCGAAAACGAATCAAGATACAAAGATACAGTTTACACCAAACGGTTGGAAAAAGAAGCCCGGTTTTGTGTGACAACGAAAAAAATAGTTCTTTTGGTGACCAACAGATGGCACTGTCGGATTTTTGATTATGCAAAGCATCAAACGACATAAAAAGGAGCAACTACAGCAGGCAATGGCAGTCGAAACGTATGCATCGAAATCACACTCTCTGGCACTGTTAACGCCCACAATTGTCGAGCGTGAGCCACAGAAAATCCACATGCATTTGTTGAGGTACCCTTGCAGCAGCCTAAGGTGACAGTCTGGTGTGGCTTCGCTGCTGATTTCATAATTGGTCCATTTTTTTCGCGGAAGTCCCACAGACGAGTTTTAAAACAGTTTCTGTCGCTGGTCAGCAATATGTAGCACCGTTACAGAACAACATTATTCCTGAATTGCAAGCGCGGCAGGCACTCCAAACAGTCACTTTTATACAAGATAGAGCACCAATTCATATTTTCCTGTCTGTGCAACGCCTGTTACGCTCAATATTTGGGAAGGATTGCATTAGCAGCCACTACTTTAATCACGCATGACCTCCAAGATCTTCCGATCTGACACCCTGTGGTTTTTGGAAGTGGGGAGTCTTGAATTCAAAAGTGTACCGCAACCAACTGACAGCACTGAAAGATGTTATCCCCCAAAATGTGTCTGCCATAACGCAAGAAATTCTTTTAAATGCTGTGAACGGTGTGGTGACTCGTTTCACAGCTGTACTTCTGAATGATGAACAGCACATTAAACATTTATTGCAGTACTAATTAATCTGACTTGTAAGTTGTCAACATTTTGACATTTGTAAATCATCTTTTGGAGCAATAAAACTCTATAGCGCCATCTGTTGATCACCATCAGAACTATTTTTTGTTGCTACGCAAAACCCGGTTTCCTTTCCATCCGTTTGGTGCAAACAGCATCTTTGTATCTTGATTCGTTTTCGAATTATTCATTTTTAAAATTCCTCCTGACTTTTGGATCACCTGATTCTTGTTGTCCATTCCATGTTTTCCAGCGTTCGAATATTGAATTATTCGAAATATTGTATTATAAAAACTACATGCAAAACAATACATACGACTTAGACTACATATAAAGAATACAAAACGACAAGTTTGTATTTTCCTTGAAAGTCTCAAGTCTCGCACACATACTGGAGTAAGTGAGTTTCTCAAACAGCTGGCTGGATAGGGAACTCCGCGGTTATCTTCAATTATGCCACGGTCCACGGCCGCATCATGAGTCCCGAAAATGTAGACCAATTCATGAATAATGGATGAACCTCTAAGGCCCTCAAATTCTCAAATAAGTAATTCATCTCTAAAAGATTCCTGTTTACGGAAGAAAAATATCGTTTTCAACAAGCAGTCTCTTCTTATTTCTTGGCTAATGCAATTTTTGATTCATCGTATTTGACTTTATTTTAGGAGGAAAGAGGGTAGAATTCATAATTTGAAGGCGTTTAAAAACATGTGAAAAAGATATCTCTTTCTGAGATAACTTTCTAATAAAAATTTCGAGATAAGAGTGTTTTAGAGATGAAAGGTATATTATAACAAATATATGTATTTAACCCTTTAACTGGTTTGCCCGTACACCGTACTGGTTACCAAAAGTTGCCACCACCAGTTTGCCCGTATGCTGTACGGGCACTGATATTTTCTTCTTTCTATCTTTGATTTGAGAGTGTTTTTCATTCTTATTATTAGTGGTAGTGTTTTTAAAAATGTAGTTTGTCCATGGCATTGAAATGCCTATCATCCGGGATTTTCTTGGTGATGAAGGTGAAAATTTTTCATTCAAAGCAGGAATTTAGGTTCTTGAAAATATTCGAAAAAGAGCAAGGATTGGCAAGGCAACGTGCAGTTTGTTGCTTGAGAAAAAATGAAAATGGATAATCCAAAAAATAACCGATACTATCTCTGTACCCATTATAGTGTAACACTTAGTATAACACCATATACATTGCCTGTATATAACCACCTATTCATTGTCTATGCAATGTATATATATATATATGTGCACACACAAAAAAAATCCTCAACTGCTTGAGAAAAAAGATACTGTCATGAAATTACTGTAAATAAAAGAGAAATTATTTTACGATATATGAAGCATTCTTCAAAGCCTGAGAATGTCGTGTAAAAAGCAAACATTTAGGTTTTTTTTTTTTTTGGTTGCACAATTATTAAAAAAAAAGTGTGATAATTTTAAAAACCAAAACTAAAATAAAATTCTTACATTTTCGTATTCTGTTAAATATTATGCTTAGTTATACGCAATAAAACAAGTAATATATATATAAAAATTTTAATGTCAATTCCTACTTTGTTAGAAAAACTTACTGGGGCCATCTGTTGCTGCTAACTGTAACTACAAGGGAAATAACTCAAAACAAATTTAAAATTAAAAAATAAAATTTAATAGATGACTTAATATTTGAAAAACAGTATTAACATCAAGTGTCATCCACTACAAGTTTAAAAAAATTTATTTGATCTAGATTGGATGAATAGAAACTATTTTATTAACGATTGAAAATTCCATTAAGATAAATAACTATACAGAGAGTGTGAGCTAATAGTAGGAATTGAAAAATATCCCTTTCTTTCAAACATTTTGGGAAAAAACCTGACCACTTAAAGGGTTAAAAAAATTTCTGAGTGTGTATTGACTATAGTAATGGAATTATTAACAAACATACTTCATTTTCTTCATTTCATAGTGTTGTACATTTTAATAATGGTATTGGAGATTAACAATAATAAAAAGATTTCCAATGTAATGAAGCGCATACTCAAAAGCACATCTATTTCTAATTTGAAATTAAATTTCAAGTTTTCTGAATGTTTTTAAAACACGAAATAACACAGAATACCGAAATTAAAATTATATTTGTGTAAATCACAAGTTCTCAATGGGGGCGATAACGTCCTCTTGTTGGCGTTTGAGGCATTTCAGAGGGGCAGTAAAGACCCAGAGTAAGTTAGGGGATTTTGAGTTGGTATAGAGGGGCATCGTCAAATTAACCAAGCATTGTCTATAAAAGACTAAAAAAAACACGCTATGATTATGCACTAACAAAAGTAAACCTTAATACTGATTACCTAATGTTGATTGTATGTATTTAAAATTGTATATTCATGACAATAGCTATTTCAGATTTGCAAGTAAAAAAATTATATAAGGCCTTTTAAAAATATATTTCTATTAGTAATAGAATATTTTTTTTAAAAAATTAATTCTTGTTTTCCCCATGTATTATGTGCATTTTTTTTTCTGGAGTGGGAAGGGGTGGTATCGAAATATTCACTAGAAAAGGAGGGGGGCTAGTTCAAAAAAGGTTAAGAACCTGTGGCGTAAATCAATAGGAAGAGCCATCGCATAATTTAATCTTTAATCACTTATTAACACATGTAATAATGATTTAATTACCCAGCCAAAAATATTTTTTGTAATAAAAAGAAACAAATAGTTCAGTTTGGGCTTCTTTATTAACGTGGTATCATTTAGAAAAACTTAAATAGATTTTATTCTAAAAGATACCTTTTTAATTCAGAGAGAAATTATCTCAAGTGAAAATTTACATTTAAAAGCCATCAATTAAATTGGTATGGTGTGTTTTTATGCATAAAATACCAATTTAGGTAATTTGAATGTTATTTAGATTAATGGCTGCATTATACGAACTTTAAATACAGACATATACTATTTTATCTTTTTTGTATCCTAAAGAGGTATACATTTTAAGAATGAGATCAAAAAGGCAACATTGTTATCTTATTCCGGCATAATCTAAAATATACTCGAAGGAAAGTATTTTTTCCCTCCTGAAGGATTTTGAATTTAATATCATACTACTTAAACATCTAAAATTGAAAATAATGTAAAAGAAAATTTTATTATTGTAAAGATGAATATTATATATTTACAAAGCAATCAATTATTGTATGACAGTTCATTATCATTCTCTCGTGACATTATTTATGTCATAAAAAGTTAAATGATGTATGAGAGTTTTTTAATCAAACGATAAAATAATGAAGGTTATTTAGGGAAAAAAGAGTGACTGACAGTATAGTTCTGTAAGGAATTCAATTCCTTTTTTAACATAACAAGTAGAATAACATAACAAGTAGTCAATTCCTACTTAGGTCAACAAAGAAAAATTTATTTTAGTTAATTTTTGTTAAATAATTACTATTCACATATAAATAGCTGCAGGAGACCCGGCGTTGCACGGACTTTCTCTTTCCCTCAAAACGCTAGTATGAGTATTTCTTTCCAATATTCTTTTTTGAAATTACTTTGACTTCATTGCCCCATCGTATAGGTTTCTTTCGCCACCACTTAGCTCGGTGTTGCACGGGCTTTTCGAGGGTATAACTTAATCCCCATGTGAATTTCCTCTTCCCCTCATGACGCCAGCACTTCCATGGGGGTGTGTATGCACGTGATGTTAGTCACTACTATATTATGTCATTAATAATCGTTTAGTTTCTGTAATTACTGATTCCGGCGCTGTGTGAGTGCATGGGCTTTTTCTACTTATGTAAATTTTTCCTTCTCAAAACCAGTACGTCAAGGGAGATGTCATTAAAATTTCCTTTGTCGAAATATTTTCCACCTCTTCGCCCTCGTCGGATGGTATGTTTCAGCTCCGCTTAGCCCGGCGTTGCACTGGCTTTTTCCGAGAGTATAACTTCATCCCAATGAAAATTTCCTTTGTCCCTCTCGATGCCAGGACTTTTCTCTAGAGGGCGAAGTTACGCCCTTATTTTATGTGAAAGAGACTCGAAATCATTACGGGCACTTTTGCTATTGAATTGTGAAAGAATATACTAATTTTATTTTATTTTATTTTATTTTGATTATTTTCATACTGAGAAATAAATAGTTTATCCAAGAGCTGTGTGAAATCATTACAAAATGATTATCCTGAAAATCCTGATTATTTACATGTATTCCTATTGAATTGGATCAGAAAAGTCAAAAGTTACATACTGATCTTCATCATCGTCATCCATCTTACTTGCATGATCACCTTGATAATCCTCTTCATCTGACTCTCTGAACTCAAATCAGAACCATCGCGATTCTTCAGCTCTCATTTGATGTAAAATATATCACTGATAAAAAAAATACTTATTAAATAAAAAATAATCAGGAAAAATGGGTAAAAATAGAAAGCAAACACCTCAACTAAAGATTTTAATTCAAGAAATACTTCCACAATATAAACAAAAATTAAAACAAAATTGACTTAAAAACATGTTCAAAGGTGACTGGAACCGATTGTGTCACATGTGATACAAACAAATTTAGCAAGTCATTATTTTTTAATATTTCAGTAAAAATTTTGCTGTTAACTAGCAAAAAGTACATATACAAAAAAAAAATCATATTTTAAAAAAATAGTTTAATATTTGTACATAAATAAAAAAAAATCTAGACGACATACAAACATCTTATTTTGATTCTGAGACGCTACTGGGGAAAACACTATCATAGACGGTACGCCTTTTTTTTGACTAAACGAGGAAATTATATGAGGTATTTCACTTTGTATCTCATGTGATACAACGTTTCAAATTTGTTTTTGCAGTTCAGCCTTCACAAAAAATTATGAAACTTTTGTATCACATGTGACACAAAGGGACGAGGAGGTTAGGAGTGTATCTACCTTACGATTCGCTGAGGTGGCACGTGTCTTTGACTGTTATAGAACTGACTGTACTGATTGTACGTGTCTGGCTGCTACTTCTTTATGAATCAATCTGCATAATTACAATTCCCACAGCCGCTCATCCGGTGTAGTGGTTAGTGAAGCTGATATTTGTGCCGTGGGGCATGTGATCGAATCTCGGAGAAGGCATGAGTGTTTCTAAATGTATAGTGCAGAGGTTCCTGAACCTTATAATTTTAATCGATATGAAGACAACATCAGAGGTTATACAACCAAGGTGTGTAGTCCTTAAATGACAGTGCATGTGACAATGTGTTACTTTTGCTGAGCAGAGATCAGCTTAGGAAGGTGTTTTCAAAAATCGACCTACCAGGAGAGTTACAGGGCGTTATAAATTTTAAAAAATCATTTTTATCAGCTATTAGATCCACGAACTTAAGATTTAACAAATATATATATATATATATATTTTGTTCAGCTGAGATATGCAAAAAGCTTTTTTTTCTTGTTTAATTTGCAATTCACGTAAAATTAACTCATTAAAAAGTTCTTTATCTTTCAATCTGTATTGTTTAATTTTTCAATTCACCCTTGCGAAGAACGGGTATACCAGCTAGTAACCCTATATAACAGTTGTTATGTTCACTATTTCTCACTTTAGACAAGTGGAATGAAACAACAGGTAGGGGAAAGAGTTAGCTGCAAATATTTCCTAGCGGAATCATTGAGACGTACTACTGAATATCCTTTACGGCAGCTGTGGGCATCTACGATATTTTTCTCGGAGTCTCAAGTCTCCCAAATACTCCTGTTTCAGAACATCTGGATGAGTAGGGGAGTCTGAGGCAATCATCAATTATTTCACGCACCACCGACGGTATTACGAGTCACGATGACGTTGGTCAATTCATGCATTATGAATGAATCTTTTGCTTTCGCGCCAGAAACCAGTCCTGGTTATGAATGAGGAGTGAACAGGCAGATGCCCATTTAGGAAAAGAAAAAGAAAGATTCTCTTCCTATATTTCTTTTTCAAAAAATTTGCATTCTCATATATAACTGATAGACAGTTTCGAATCTTTATCTTTTTATGTAAATGAAAACTGTTTAAAGATCTAAACAAGGATAACAAGTACAAGTGAATAACAAGTACTAATCTATATATATAAAAATTAATGTTTCATTTTATGACCTCGCTTCACACCAACACCGTTCAACCAATCACTATGAAAACCGACATGAATATGTATTTTTCTGAGGAGAAGGTTTTTGTGCTGTCCTCATTGTTGCAGCTCCCCACCAGGTGGCACTACAGCATATCAACTTCTGCACCGTTCAATCAATCGTTAAGTTACCAACAAGGTTGCCAAAAGGATGCCAACTTGGCTCTATCGCCAACATGTTTCCATTGAATCGCCATTATAATGTAAGGAACGGCATTGCTTGCGAATCTTACAATTTTAACAAAAACTAAGTATAACAGAAAGTAATATTAGCGTATTACACATCCAGATATAAATTATTTACATTATTTTAAGCGTTCATTATTCACTATTTGTAACAATGTGTTACTTTAGCTGAGTAGAGATCAGCTTAGGAAGATGTTTTCAAAAATAGACCCAATAAAGAATTACGGGGCGTTATAAAAAAAAAAAAAATCTTTTTTATCAGCTATTATATCTACAAACTGAAAACTTAACAAATACGGTTTTTTTGTTCAGCTTTTTTTGTGTGTTTAATTTGCAATTAACGTAAAATTAACTCATTGAAAACTTATTTATCATTCAATCTATATTTTTTTAATTTTTCAATTCACCCTTTTGAAAAACGGCTAGTATGTCAGCTAGTATTGAATGAAATAGTTGATACTTTAGGATTTTAAATGCAAGCTGAATATAATAAAAATGTTAAAAACGATATATAACTGAAACGATTTCCAATGTGCCTGGATCACAATAATTTATTCATAGATAATATTTATTGTTTTTTCCTCATAAATTAATCATTAACCATCATATTAAGTTAATTATCGGGAGATTATTTGGTTATATAAAAATTATGATTAAGAATAATTATTAGTTTTATCTGTCCCCAAAACATATCCTTTTTCCAATTCATGTTTTTAAATAACTTAATTATATACTTAAAAAAACAATGATATACCCAGGAGCAAAAAAGTAAGGATTAAAAAAGACAAGAAAAAAGAGCAGAAGAAATAAAAAGCTATTATATAAAATGTATCCATTATTGGATAAAATATTCTTATCATCTTGTATTGTAGTAAAAAAAAAACATGAATAATCCATAGTATTTGAATAAAATTAATATTACTGACGATAGCTCAAGGGCAATTGATTATGACATTAACGAATTCTCAGATGTTGTTAGAATAAAGCTAATTAACCTTTGAAGTATTTGCAGAACTAAAAAGACAATGTTTTGTCTGGTTTGTTACAGAAACTGATGGAAAACAAAAGCAGAAAAAATAACGGACAGAAAGTTGAGTTCTATTTACTGCGGGAAAATCTGGTACCGAAATTAAGCATTCATTTTAACAGTTTATTATTTTCCCTAGTTAATAATATTTAAGTTATTCTGAGACTGGAAATGCAGTAGGCATTTACCCGGTATGTTTCCCATACAGAAGCCAGAATGCAAATTTATAATCACTGTGTTATGTATAATTCATAAATAATTTTCCATTTCGACTTACAAATGAAAAGTTATTTCGACTAAGAATCCACAAAGATTTTAAGCATCAAACCGTTGTTGTAGAAAAGACCACGACTGCTTTAGCAAACAAACTCCATATCTATGTTCTAAACTAAAGTAAGTGGAAAATTCGTATCTAATTCTTGAGGAAAGCGCGAATCAAATAAGAAGAGGATCAATTGAATTTTACGAGGCACTCCTCTTTTCCGGTTTTTATTGTAAATTGATCGAAAAATGGTTATGAATACTTTCGAATGAAACAGAATTAATATTTCGATCTCAAGAGAGGAGGTGCATTTTTTGTATGCTCCCTACTTCATAAGTGATGGAAATACTTTTACTTCTGCAAAAATTAGAAAGAAAGGGTTTTGATATAATTTTTCTTCATACCGGAACGTGGGTATCCTTGGAAAGAACAGGCTGATAACGCTGCATGATCCATGTTTATCACAGCAAAATTTTCTGTTTCGGAAAAAATTCTATACAGCACTATATCCATCATATATGGCAAGAGACTTGGAATCAACGGTCTAACAAGCTACAAGACATCCTTCCACTGCCTCAGGGTGCGACATGATGTCCCTTGACTCGACTTCGTATAGGGCACCCGTCAACGCATAGACATTTGCTGTTAAGAGTCCTCCAGTATGCGACTTTTTTCAATGTGACCTTTTTTATTTTTCACATTTTAAAGTTCCCCAAATATTCATCTAAAAAAAACACTTTTTTTTAAAATCAATTTTGACTGATTTGGTTGGGGGGGCTCCCCATCCAAAAACCTTTTTCATTTTACCCAATTGATGTTTTACATGAGATATAATTTTTAAGGATTTTATTGCATCATTAGATTTTTAAAAAAAAAAAATGTATAAAATTTTACATTTCTGCATTTGTAAATACTTTGCTCAATTTTATATTATTTTTTTTTAATCTGACAATTTAAATTAGATTTTTATATACGCACAATAAATATATATTTAAATATATTATTAACATTTTACTATATTAACGAATGCGTGGCGCAGTATAGCCAAACTTGGTGCTTGCGCCTAAAAAATCAACACTCACTCACTCACCCTACTTCATAAAAAGAAAAAAGAATGTACATGTCGAACACGAATCACCATAGAAGTTATATTCGAAGTTATTTTCATTTTATTATTTTATCCTTTTTGTTCTTTCTTTTTCAAAGTGAAAGAGAGAGAGAGTAAGCATTTTTAAATGGAGAAACACGCTGTTTCTTTTCCCCCACTAAACCACTTAACAACGCGCGCCAATGACCCTGGGAGCTAAATTTCGTAAATTTTCCTCGGCTGTTAAGGGGTTAAAAATGTGTGCAAATCAAAGATAGAAAGAAGAAAATATCAGTGCTCGTACAGTGTACTGGAATATCGATTGTTGTCAGCATTTGGTAGGTTTACCAGTTAAGGGGTTAATTGCAGAAAGAAAAAATACGATTCGTATTGACTGTCACGTTAACACTGCGAGTGACTACCCCCTGAAGTCGCTCCCTCACCGTCCTGCCTACCTAAGAGTGTGGCGGGAAACAAAGTAGGACCAGAAATTTCCCTAATAATTATTATTTATTACTATTCAAGCTCCTTAATCAACAACAAGTTAAACCCCAAGAGAATGCCCTAGGAGTGATATAGAGAAAGCAATAAACCATAAGTGAGCAAGCGCAAGCATTTAATTTATTTTAACCTAATCTATCTTTGACTATAAATTCCCAATCCACTAGTTTAGTATAGTGGCAAAACCCGTTCTTAACTTAAGCTGTAAAAGTCAACTATATCTCACCTTCATAACGCCGCAACAGTTTCTCAGCTCCTTCTATCTTACAGTTGCATAACTCTGACTTTATATAGTCGAACTAATCTACATATCAAGGTTTTTTCTTGAGAGGGGGATGGCTGTGAATTAAACGCGAATGTTAGCCCAAAGATTCCCCAAGAAGATTAGTAATAAGATTCCGCAAAGATCCGTCGCAACGTTTCACTTTTAAGCAACACTAGATTTTGTCAATGAATTTCAAAATTTCGAGTCACAGTGGTCTTCTTTGTTAGTAGTACTTGAACCGATAACTCAACAAAGCTGGCAACAAGTTCATGACCATGAACACACATTTGCATGGACAATACAATTCGTATAGAATAAAGAAATTGTGGTGCAACCATATTTATTCGAATCTAATCCGCCTTCGATTCTAAGACGCACCCCAAATTCTCAACTAGTTTTTTGAAAAAATGAAAAATAGCGTAAATTTATTTGTTGATAGCGATAGGATATTGAAAAAGACTTAATATTGATGCGAATTATAATGAAATTTATCATTTACGAAAAACTTGAAACATTACATTTATTAATATAAAAGAATAAGTAGTTTAATTTCTAAATCTAAACATATTAATAGAGCATTTAATCGTTCAAACATCTTAAGAAACAGTCATAATAATAATCCTTCAATCTCTGTAATAAGTAGATCACGTGCATATATATATTCATTTAGGTATCAGAGAGACCCTTATATATCTCAAAACTGGAGCACATCTTTTTTGCTCTCTCTTTCGGCAAAATAAATACTATATTTTTCTTCTTAGGTCTTTAGAGCAATGTTTATCAAATTGGGACGCCCCCCTAAGGGGGCGTGATAACCCTATATGGGGAGGCCCGAGCATATCGAAAAGTCGAAAACAAAAGACTACTTAAAAAATTATTAATTTACTGGAAGGAAGCAAAACACAAAATACCTTTTGACATAATAAAAAATAAAATACACATTTACACATATATTACACACTTATAAAAAATGTATCAGTATTGAATAATGTATTTTATAGTAAATTTAACACTACTAAGTTAAGAACAAGTTTAATAATTATCAGTGACCCTATGGGCATGTGTCATAAAACTATATACAGAATTTAATAATTACCTCGATAATTTGTACGGTTTATAAATAAAGTCGTATATTGTAATTTTACGTCAAAATATATTTTTATTGAATTCAATAAATTTTTATTGTGTAGAAAAGGGGAGGGGCAATGAAAATCATGAAATTGAAAACTGGGTCTAATTATAAAAAGTTTGAGAAGCTCTGCTTTAGAATATTTCATTTACTTAATTAAAATAGTTATATATTTTATCGACTAATATTTCAATTTTCTGTTTTATATATATATATATATATATATATATATATATATATATATATATATATATATATATATATATATATGAATGCTTCACTTGCCAAATCGATTAACTTCACTTTTCAAATTTCATTAAATTTTAATATCAAAGCACTTCATTAGCTCCTAACTGTACATATTCAAAACAAATTTCTCTAATAATAAGTATTAACACCACTAAATGACAAAATTGTTTTAGCCATTGAATAATAAATAATTTATGTCAGAAGCCAATCTGATTAACTCCATACTATAATGTATTTATATCATAATAAAAATCTATTTAACCAGCTGCACTATTTTTCTTCTCCTACGGAGACATCTGTAAGTTGTTCGTTTAATTTCATTATTCCCTTTAAACAAAACAGCTATTATCGCTCACACGAACTAAGTACGAGAAAAAAAATATAATTTAGTTGTATTCGAACTGTGCCTCAAGTGAAGATACTTATAATTTTCAATTTTATTGTGAATTCTTTTTTTAAAAAAATAAGCCGTTATAACATTAAGATGGAAGATGTTAATAAGAATTATTTCAGTAAAGAAAATAATGAATCGGACTATTTTAAGTTTATTGAAATTGCTTCAAAGTACAGAAATACAAACTGAATCAATTGAAATGAAATTTCTGGAAAGTGGACACAATTACTTGCCTAATCATTCACATTTTGCTATCATCGAATCTCGAGCAAAAAAAAATCAGAATATCTTTTTGCCAGAAGACTGGTATAATATAATAAACACATGTAAAAAGAAACCACCGTTTCATATGGTTCAAATGACGCATCAGGACTTTTCTCTACAAGTACTTTAGAAAATTCTATCAATAATAGAAAGGTATCATTTACAGAGATGCCAGTAAATTGGCTCAAAATGTACTGGATAAAATTAGAAAAGTCGAAGCCCCATCTGATACAATTTAAGTATGACTTGAACGAAGATACAGAATTTAGTGCCATAAATATACGAAAAAGTGTCGCAGGTAGACCACTATGTCTGAAAAATATGCTCCAGCCTTTGTTGCATCCAACAGGTAGAACAGTGACAAGAGAAAAGAGGAAAGATATAATGGACTTGTTGAAATTAATTCCTCCTATTAAACACGAGTATTATAAAACTTTCAGGACAAATCGACAGGATGGGAGCTCAAATACAGCTAACGAAGATGCCATCATTTATAATGATGATAACGCAATTTATATACAAAGTAATAATACTCGTAATATTATGTACGAGTAACAGAATAGTTATTATTCATTTGTGCTAAACTCTTTAATAAAACATATGTTTATATAATGACATTTTTCCGTAATAAAAGAATAACTCAAAGACTGAATTTGAATTAATAATTTACTTTCACTTGCCAAATCGATTAACTCCCCAATCACGAAAAAATTGTAGTAATAATAACAATTACTCTAAATATATTCCATCTTATACTTTCTATATGTCGTCAAATAAAATAGGCGTTTATAATAATACAGTTTACATCGCATTTTCAAATTTTTAATTTGAAAAGAATTTTAAAAAACAACATATAATATTTTATCATTTTTCTCAACTTCTTGTTTTATGGAGTTATTGATTTGGCAATTGTGTGAAGCATCCATATATATATATATATATATATATATATATTAAACAATATTTGTGGGGAGACAGAGAACGAGCTAGAAAATGAGAAAATAAGGATAGGTGGAAATTGAGAGAAAAAATGAGACAGAGTGCAGTTTTCCTCTGTATAAAATGTTACAAGAAAAATTTTAAATAATTGAACAAATATTTATACTTTGTTCTGTTGAAAGCTGTTAAATAACTGCTAAAAAGATTTCTCGAAGGACGCATTAAAAAAAAGTGATCTCCGATGAATGTTTCATGACAACGATAACCAAGTGGTCAAGTCACATACTTAAAGTAATCATTTACCTGTAAAGTCACCATGTAGTGGCTAGTTACGTTTAATTTGTTGAGGCTCAAACAGACCTTACAATGGTAAGGTGTGGGATTTTTGGAACAAGGGATGCCAGTTTCCTGATGTTATTTTCCACCAAAGGACCCATTTCCTGTAAGGGCAGTGTTTCTCAAATTGTAGGGCATGCCCCCTAGTGGGGAGAGCATATTGAAAAGTCGAAAACAAAAGATTATTTTAGAAAAATTAATAATTTGCTGAAAGTAAGCAAATGAAATACATTTTAATATAATAAAAAATCAAATTAACATTTACGCTGTTATAATACACTTATAAATACATCAATAGTGCATAAAGTATTTTACAATTAATTGATCAGTACTACGTTAAGAACAAATTTGATAATTATCATTGACCCCATGGGCTTGTTATATATAAAATTGTATACAAAAATTAACACTTATCTTGATAATTTTTTTGTATGGTTTATAAATAATCCCTTAACTGCCGATTAAAAGTTACATGACTCACTCCCCAATCCCTCCGCTTTCTACGTAGGCACGCGTATGTGATGTATTAGAGGAGAAAAGAGAAGAAAAGAGGGGGGAGAAAAATAAAAGAAATCCTCTAATTTAAGTAAATCCTTCGCTAACACTGTCCAGGTCCTTTTGTTGCATTCTAAATCCTTCGGAATAATTTTATGGATAGCAGTGCACAGAAAAGATCATATATTGGGAAGACGTATGTATACGTCCGGGGTATTTAACGCACCAGTTAAGCGAGACGTATATATACTCAGTCGTACTTAAGAGGTTAAAGTCCTATTATAGCTTTAGCATCTGAATGGATTATTGCGGGAACCGAATTGTTTCAAACATGCCCTACTGTGTGACACGCTGATTGCTATTGGTAGATTGGAATGACACGCCACAACTAAGAGGTTGCCGACCCTTGATGTTGATGTATGTATAAAAACAAGCAAAAACTCAGAGGAGTGAATTGTTTATTCAGTGAATGCAGAGAGAGAGAGAGATCTTTACACAGCGCTCAATATAACGTGAATGTATTCGGCCATGGTTTAACCACTTCTACCAACAATGTCAAAAGTTGTTTCATTGCATCTGAATTTCATTCCTCCTGTTGGATCATTCTTAGTTTAATTGTTTGTCTTTCGTAAAATGATGTCATGGGACATTTTGTCCTCGCATTCATATATAGATTTACGAATTTTGTATAAAGAATACTTAAAATGGTGCAAATAATTTATATCCTGATATGTAATCCGTTTATATTACTTCATGCTGTATTTATTTTAGTTAAAATTGCAAGCAACGCCATTCCTTACATTATAATGGTGATTCAATGAAAACTATCTACATTATTAATCCTTATACTCTAGCTCTGCATGCATTACCTCGGGAATCGAATTGTCTAAAAAAAATTCTACTGTGAGGCTCGATGAAGCCTATGGGTAGATTGGTTTGGCAGCTAAAAGATTGCCAACCTCTGCTATATACCATCTTCAGTCCTTGAATATGGAAAGTTAAATAAAGTCATGCTTTAACAGAGAGTTGTCGGTATATATCATTTATATAAACATTACCTATTATATGAAAATATTTATCACTTTACTTAACTCAAGAGCGCGACAGCCCATTAGGGCCAAGGCCTACTGTACCCAAGGCTGAGTCAACCTTGTCCAGCTTGGGGTTTGAATCTCGGACCTGCGGGTGTGGCAGCCTTGGTGCACTAACCACTCAGCCACTGGGCTTCTTATTTATCACTTTATGGGATAAAAAAGTTTCGTATTTTTAGTTGATAGTGTCTCTTGTAGTACAGAATAGTTTAAATGATAATCATTCTGAGTATACAAAATGTTGCTGTTGTTGGAACTAAGGTTTTATTTCCACTTTACCGAGTTCTTGTTGTTGCTATATCATTCGCTACAGAACAAAGTGTGCTTTGCCATTTTTTTCAGAAGTTTTTACGGGTAAGTTTTCAAAAACTTTAACCTACTATTACACTTGTGACTTGAACATTAAAGTTAAGCATAATGTGTGCACTAAAAGAATTTTACTCTGTCGTACTATGGTCGTTTCTTAGCTGAAAGTATTTTGTCCTTCAGCTTAACTCTTTATCTACCGATGGTACTTATAAGTGCCACTCACTTTAAAATTACATAGAATAACCATTTTTACGAATACTCTAACGCGATACTCAGCAGGAATATTCTTTTAAATTCATTCTAACAAGAGATATGGCAGCACGAGTTCTATGATGAGTATTTTAGCAATAAAGGAGATGAGTTTTATAGCAGAAATTTCGTTTGCGGCGGATTGCGAAGAGTGTCATTTTTGTTCCGAAAAAATAGTTAATGCCAAAATGTGTGTGTGCTTTTGTTTTGTTTTTTGTATGTAAATGAAGAAACCTTAGAAAACGATTTGACTATTAATTTTAAGTGAACATTGTATATAATTAATTTTACAGTTGATTATCTTTAATTAATTAATTAGCTTTAACGGGTTAAATTTCCCAACGTTGAGTATTTTGTTTATGTATATTCTTTAATTTTCAGTGTAGAGATTTTTAAAAAAAATGAAAAAAACTGCAGTAAATCATAATGCGGTAGATAAAGAGTTAAAGTTTCATTTTTCAAGATGGGTATTTGGGTTTTATGGGATACAAAGTATTCCGTAATACCAGACGTAACTGTGTCCATATAACCAAACAAAATATACTGAATAAAAATAAAGTTAAAGAAATGACTTTTGAGTTTATATTGATGTCTCTAAACACTAATTATTTATTATATAAATATCATATAATTATGTGGAATGTAAAAGATCCCTTGAGTATCAATTTGGCTCTGTCACTCTAGAGGAAATTAAATCATGGCAATATTTAGCTTCCGAAGATCTTGAATTAAAAATTAATTCAAGCGTCCAAATTTGGTAACGAGGCCACTACTAAATGCTATGAAATGGCTCTCACATCTGGGGATGTGTTGTATCTACAAAGGCTAAGTTGCTAAAATGCAGGCCCATTGGAAAAAATAAATTAATTAGCCAGAAATAAAAGTATTATTTTATAACAATGTCTGCTTCTTCAAAGACCACTAATATACCTACAACTCCCGGGTTGCGACAGAGTTTATGCGTCTTCGGTTTAAAGTTGACTCACATTTAACATTTGCTGCGTGTACTCTATGTAACTAATGTTCCTTATATTTCTTACACATTTCTAACTTTCAAATAATCAATCCTCAATTTCAAAAGATATAGCACGCAAACCTACGGAAATTAAGTACTTCTTGAGCTAATATTTTAGCCGATGGATTAAGTGAAGAGCTATTACTAATGTATGCAGAGGGGGGGGAGGGGAAGACATAAAGGTAGACATTATTCTCCCATTATACAATTTTAAAATAATTTTGGTTTTAAATGGGAAAAAGGTTTCGTCTTACACTTCTTAATTGTTCCCACAATTCCTACTATTAGTTCACACACTCTCTCTCTATATATATATATATCATGTTCAAATTTCCAAACTTTAATAAAATACTTTCTATTCATCCACTCAAGTCCAAATACAGTTTTTTTAAATATCAATTCATTAATTCTGTTTAGCTAATGAATAAATAGTAACAAACAAAAATAATAATCTAACATCATACATAGAAAGGAAAATATAAAGTTGTGAGGAAAATCGCTTTTTGTCAATATTGTGATTCTGTCATACTTGTATAAATTGAAAATCTTTTTAAAAAAAAATAACAAAAATTTAAATTTTTTTTTTGTTAAAACCAAAAAAATTTTTTTTTTAAAGGGAATTCCTTCTTTTAGTATCATAAAATTTAGTTCTGACTTATTACTGGAAATTGCATTTCTTTTTGTTAAAAGCAGAAAAAGTTTTAGCGCAATTTAAAAGGAAAAATTGTACATTTTCCTCCTTAAAGTGCGTTTCCTTTCATTGGTATGAAACTTACACCCTTTAAAGTTTTTTCTCCCTCTTTTAAATGGCGCGATTTATTCGTTTCACGTACATAAAATATGCAGACAGCTGAAAGACCCTTTACACAAACCATGAAAATCCAAGCTCAGTGGCAAGATTTATTCTTTTCAATTCAGCTTTTCTTTCTTATTGGGAAAAAAAAAGGAAACCCCCAAACAGTACAGCTTTAAAAAAAACATTGCTGATTTTATAAAATGTTCATACGTATTTTTAGGTATATTTCTTCATGCATAGATGCTTGGTATTCATAATTTCGAATTTATATATATTTTATTCGCCGGCTCAAACGCAATGCATGTAAATTCTCCTGCATATGGTTGACATATCTTATTTCTGGGTTCCCGTACAGATAGATGAAAGCGGATTTACTGAATAAGTTCGGGATATATATTTCTGCTTTGAATAAAGGTACAAAAATCTAACATGCTTTCTTATAAATTTGATGGAGCTCAAGTGAGAATTTCAATACAGCTTTGTAAAAAAACAATTTGATATTTTATGCATATGTATGTGATGATTTGTGCGTGCGTGCGTGCGCGTGAGTGAGTGAGTGCATGCGTGCGCGTGTGTGCGTGAGAGTGCATTTGCGTGCATGTGCGTGTGTGTGAGAGAGAGAGAGATCTGTAATTATATTTAACACCTGGACGTCATTCAGTAAACAAGGTAAGGAGTTTAAGTTGCCCTTAAAAAAATTTTCGAAAATTTTAAAAAAACCAAAGTTTAAACTAATTTTATTCTGCAAATTAAATCCACCAAAAATTTAAAATAATTAAAACATGTTCATAATTGATTTACACTAAATATTGTGTATTTGTAACATGGTTTTACTCTTAAGAATAAATCTTCCAGGGAATAAAATACACTGCCTTTCAAAGAATTGCATTTTTCTTTCGCATGAACATACAAGACTCTACGAGTACAAACCCTTGATTGAAAATAGAAATTTGATATCCATCTACTATCCGCGTTTTTGATGTGATTAGAAAATTATGACCAATAGACCAATTCAGTGATTTTAAAGTCAAACCAAAGGTGTGGTTCAATTCCACAAATCCATTCTTTAAGCATATTTATAATTCAGAATATACATGGAATGAAAGGATAATTAAGTTTGTAAGCCACTTTCTATTTATACAGGATTCAAAATTAGTACATATAATTGCTCCACCTTTGGTACCTAATGCAGATTAGTCTTTTTATAGGCATCTATAGGGACTGGGCTTGGATAATAAATACAGTTCAAGTCATGTGCTGCTTTACGTCTATGCCCCATTTCATCAATACTAAAGTTAGGGGATAGACTTGGCAGCCCAGTCTCCCAAGAATCTATTATCAGATGCTTTCAGTGGTAGAAAGATTTGTAGAACTTGCTGGATGGAGCAACACTCGAGCGCCCTCGAATTCGACGTAGGTCGGGACTCAACGGGAAACATGCGGTATTGGGTGAAAAATTATAGTTTTTAAGGCTTCGTTCAGAACCCTAATCTGAGCGTCTTTAATCTGATTGCTGGCTGTTCATATGCATGTATGCAGTGGCTTCCCATACCATCACACCGGATGCAGGGATCATAGTACGGTATAGAAGGCAAGCAGACCTCATGCTTCCTCCTGGAATATGTATATTATTTCTCCCATCTCTTATACTCCTTATGTTATTATTATCTTTATTATATTTGTTTTGTATATTTGTATTACGTTCACGCACATGCATGTATATAGCTCAGTTACCTTTAAATTTGTATTTTGTCATTTTACCGTCTTCTAATGTTTATAAATTGTAACCTTTGATTTTTTTTCAATGAAGGCTGGGCCTGGGAGTGGTTGTTTCCCGAGGTATCGGTTTGTAGCTCTAAACCCTTTTCGGGTGAGCTCAGTTCCCATGGGCATTCTTCCTCGTGCTTCCTTCTTGGTACCTTCATACATGGATACATCCATTATGTGGCGGCAAGCATAAGAGCGACTCTCTTTAAAAGAGGGCATTGTCCAACCTTTATATCCAGTTTTGCATTTGGGTGCATCGCTATCGCCTAAAATATTTGTGCTGTAGTGTCAAGATGAAGTGTTGTAGTTATGGTGCAAACAATCTGTGCAGCACCAGACGTCGTAGCATTGTCCGCGTAGGTGCCTTGTTCCTGCGAACAAGCCGTCTTCCTGACACAAGGACCTTGATGTGGCTGCACAATTCTGCACATCCAACTATATGTAAGTCCTCTGAGACGAAATGCTGTTAATGTCCAATTTGGTGTCCAACATAATTCTTCTAAACCCATTGTTTTCATGTTCGTGTGACAAATGTTGGATTTCGATTAATATGAGTAGCATTATCGTGGAACGATAAACCTCTCTCTCACTCGATAGTTCACGATTTTACCTCTATGAAATTTCATAACGCGCTGATAGGCTTATATGATAGGCTAAAATTTCCTCTTTTCCAGGATTAACTATAAAAATAATTATTAAAAATAATATTATAAGCAAGATAATATTAAGAGATTATTAATTATTAAACAAGAGAGCAGATTTTAAAATCCATGTTAACTTTTGTTTCCAATAATCTAAGAAATATAAATCACTTAAAGTGACTAAAAAAATTTTAAAGTTGAGCATTTTATAAGAGTTTAAATAAACAAAAATTCTTACTTTTTTAAAATTGTAAAATAAATGCTCATCAAACTAACTGTTTACTCGTTCAAAATCAATTAAATAATATAATCTAAAAGTAAAAAACAAAAATTACTTTCACTATTACTGTGTCTCCAAGAATATTTTTTAATACTAAAAAGACTGAAACTTAGTATATACCTTTTTTCCCAAAGGCAGTCAAAATAATTGCATTGTGAAAGAATGATTAATGTGTAAAGAAATTGGTTTAAAATTGACTTTTAATATTTTTACATTATTTACAGTCATATAATAAGTTATTAAGTAAATATTAACAATAAAAAATATTTACTTCACATGAAAAAAAATTTATTCGAAAACATTCTAAGAAATTGTACATTATATATGTAATTGTTTTTCTAATTTAAATTAAAAGCAGCCAAAATGACTTCCTTGGGCAATCTAGTGATAAAGACAGAGGGTACTATGTAGTCTTAGTATTTGCTAAAATGAATGTGGATGTTTTCCTTAAATTATTATTCCACAATTACTTATTCAAATTTTTATGTTGAGTTTTTCTTTTCTTATACAATAATAATTCTTAAGGTTGATAGTCACTCCGTAGCAGGTTCCCATGCGTATAATTTCCATTCTTTTTAGAATACTTGTATTTAAACAATTTTTTAAGGTATCCGACTACGCCCGAAACCGTGATTATGCAAAAGCGTATAAATGGATAATATTTATGATATTTACTGTCACTTAGATTAGAAAATTATATAAAATTGTTTTAAGAATAGTATTACAATAAAAATTATTTAAGTACAATATTTTAACAAAAAATGAACATGGAATGACCCATTTTCAAAATATTCTCTTTTTGTGAAAAATTCTTCTATTATAATAATATTTTGCCTGTATATAGCTCAGACTTCTGTACAGAGGCTCTATTAGAATTTTTGAAATATATCACTTAGAAGTGGGTTTATCCATGTTTTACGACAACAGAGGGGACAAATTTTATGAAAAAAACGCCGATAATTATTTCAATTGGTGGTAACTCTGAAAATAATGTGAATATTTCAAAAATTCTAGTTCAGACTCTCTGGAGGTTTTACTTTATCTAAGCACACACACACACACAATATTATTATTATAGAAGCATTTTTTATAAAAGGAAAAAGTTTTGAAAAAAAGTTTATTCTAAGTTAATTTTTTGCCAAAATATTCTATTTAAATAATTTTTTGTCATAATGTCCTTAAAACAATTTTATACATGTATTCTAATCTAAGTGACACTAAATATCATGAAAAGTATCCATTTATGCCCTTTTTTAAAATCGTAGTCGGATACCTTAAACATTTTTTATTTCCAATGGCGGATTATAAGACAACTGAAAACAAAACAAGAAACAAAGAAGAGGGATAAATAACAAGAAACAAAAGCAATCCAAGTTCATAGTATAGTCTATAAATCACACTTTTGTGTCTACCCACCCAATATGTGCTCCACAGGGATCCAGAGTTGAGTGCACGGCAGCATGCCAAAAGAATGGCGTCCATTGCTTCGTTGGAGTAACATAGTTTACACAGGAGACTGGTCAATACATTTCGTGTTTAAATGATAGAATAAGCAATCAGGTCTAGTGGCGATTCAAAAAGGGGCCACTTCTCTATCTCGCGGCCATTTTGGAATATCAAGAATTTTACTGAACCACACTTTTTATTTACTCTTCTGGTTGAATTTCGAACAGAGATGTTATCGGTAGTATTTTTTAATAATTCTTTTGGCACTATAGAAAGGGACTCTTTTGCTAGATGTTTGAATGATTTTTGTCCCCTTCTTTGTTAAGCAATCACCATTTTTATTCCCTTCAATGCCAATAATGCGATGGAATCCATTGCAAGGCAATGACCATATATATGGCTCTGAAGTATATCGTAAATGAACCGTTGACATTTGAGAATATTTACTGATATAGGTACCTCGATGGAAGATATTGCTTGGAGGATCACCCCTGAATCACTTAAAATACCTACCTTTGAAACCCGATCTGTGTAGTAAGGAAGTTTAGTGAACTTAAACACTGATTTTTTTTCATTTTTATCATTTCATTTAACATTCATTCATTTTCATTTAACATTCATTTTGGGTTGCTACCTAAACATTGCTTAACTTTTGTACTTCTGTCACGAGATGCTGAAAAAGTCGAAAACGAGGTATTTAAGGGGAAAGTTATCTTAAGGGAAATATAACTATCGTTGCATAATATATATATAAAGAAAATAATTATTGAAGTTTTAAATTTTTAAAAAAACCTAACAAAAGCCCCAAAAAAAAAAATTTTTAAATGCACCATTTTTAAAGGGTGGTAAAATTTTCCCAAAAGATTAAAAAATTTTAAAAAAATTTTTTTAAACCCGTTCTAATTTTAAAATTGAATGAAATTTAACAGAGAGGAGGCGTGCAGAAAAGAGATCTGAAAAACTATTTTTTCCCCCTTTTTAACTTCACAAATTTTAAAAAACCCAAAAGGGTTCGAAAAAGTATTAAATTTTTTCTAACTAATTTTTCCCAAAAAGTTGATGGAAAGTTTTTCATTTATATTATTATTATTATTTTGAAAGGCGGGTATAATTTCCATGCTAATGGAAACTTGTTCTTTCTTTTGTATCGATTTACCGAAGCAGTTTATTAGTTTAAAGAAAGTTGATGGGAATTTGCATTTTGTTTTTATAATTATGAAATATATTCGTAAGCTAGGTAGCAAAAGAATCAATTTGTTGGTTTCTCTAGAGGTATTTTTTGCTTGGAAAATAAATACTGTTCGTTCTTTCTATTTCTTTTTCTTTACCTTTATTCCATGATTCACAGTTAACGCTTAGCCATTCTAGATCAGAAGTCCTTAAACTTTATCTAACCATGGAGCCCTTAGACCCAATTAGGTATTTTGAGGGGACCCCTATCCTACACTTAGAAGAATATATCTTAAAAAATACTTAAAGTTGACCATCATGTTATATGCAATTTATATATAAAAGAAAATTATAGTATTTCTTACTAATGTGTTTTAAATTAAAACTTATGTAATTTAGCCATTTTTAATATTATTTCGTGCTAAAGGTGCGGGGGAACACATATTTTCTGAAAATTTTTAATGTAAAAGGGATAAATTTTGGGAAAAGTATGGCACCGATACACTTAATTTAAAACATCCTACACTAAAAAAAACATTCCATTTTTCTCAAATTATGATATTTCCCACTTTAGGGTATGCTCTTTCAAATGGGTACAAGAATAAACCTCCAACTCTTGTTGCTATGAGTATAAATATGTTCCAAAATAAATTCTGCAACTGCCCATATTTGACTAATATTTTTGGGAAATTGGGAATAATTACCGGAAAAAATTTTGGGTTGTAAATTTAAAAAAAAAAGATAAGAGGAACTATCATCTCTACCTTTAATTTTTCCAAACAGAACTGCTTTTGGGACAAAAAATTACATCTTTGGCAAATGATAAAAAATAAAACCAAGCCTTTGCTTTTAGTTTAAATTTGGGAAAACAAAAATTTTTAAAGTTTTTTATCTATACGTTAAAAAAAATTGAATGCTAGAAATCTAATACAAACTATTAAATTAACACAAATTATTATAAACTTTAAAAATTAATAATATTAAATGAGGACTTGTATTCCTTTTACTTTTAAACAATGAAGGAGTACCCTCAACAAATTCCTCATAGACCCCGGGAACGAACAAGAGCCACAACATTGCACCCCTTCCTGTCCTTGATTTTCATCATACTAGTTAGCGCCATAAAAAAGACAAAGGCAGGCTGCACTGTGTTTGCCGGGGCTTGCTGTTTTTTGCGTTGTGCCCCTATACCTTCTCTATGACCTCCATTGGCAACTCTCTTCTTCGTAAACCCCAGGCTTGCCAGCTTGTCTCTCTTACAGCGTTCTTACATCTTCCCCAATTTCCATTGGTTATTTTCAGTGTTGGAATTTAATTGAGCTTCTTCAAAATTATACGCCTGACTGTGAGAATTAAGTAGTGACAATACATGAACCCTGCGCTGCTCTAACTTAGCCTAAGTTATTATAAAGAAGAGATTTGTGGAAGAAAGATGAACTCAAAGGGCGTGAAGAACGAGAAGATTGTCCTGGAGTATAGTTGAAAAGCGTTACAACAAAAAATTCCGACCTGCCCATATTTACTCTAGTGACATTATTCAATAGTTGGCATTACTGCTGTCTAAGGGAGGAAGAGTGAAACCGCATGCTCCCACCTATGAATACTACACTCGCATAAAAGGCAGCCATTTATAGGTTTCATGTAAAATATATTAATTTCGCGTGATAAATCTTATGTAATATGACTAAAACCACTGAAGGGGCCACTGAATTGGGATATCTCCCTTAAACGGTTTTGGGGAACCCTCGGGCCCCCTTAAAACGACTGCCACACGACGAGGAATAAGTTTAACAAGCTTCTGGAAACGTTCCTTTTGGGGGCCCCCCTTTTTTAAAAGGGTTTAAAAACCGTCCAGGGTTCCTGTAAGTTTCCCGTTGATGCTGTGTGATGGACTTTCACACGCCTTTTTAAAAACATCAAAAGATGCCCCAAATAGGATTTAAGTCTTTTGGGTTTTTCCCGGTTTGGGCCCAAATTTTTGGCAGAAAAGTCAAAAAAAAGGTCATCCAACCAGTCAGTAGCGAACCGGGACTTTAAATGTATAGTTGTCTTACTTCCCAAAACTCCATTACCGTGGGGGAAACAAAAAGCTTTGCGGATGGAGGTGATCACCCAAATCTACGTACCAAATTGCTTTGGGGGGATTGGTACGGGGACCAAAAATCCCAAACAGTGCCACAAAAAACACGTGAAACCCGGTTGAGCCATTAGTTCTTGCACAGTTAACCCCAGCATAGAAGGTCCATGGCGCATGAGCCTGACGGCATATTCTCAACTTCCCCTCGGCGTTAATTAGTCGGAATGGGGCTCATCACTCCGGAAATGCCCAGTCCTCTACACTCCAGTCTCTGAGCTCTCTTGCCCAGGCAAGGCGGGGCAGCCCCATGGCGATTTAGCACTGTTTGTTACTTTTTCCTGGGGAAGGGGCGCCCGAAACCCCCACGGTGAAGCGGGGTGTTGCAACAGTCCGTTTATTGACGGAAACTGTCTTGTCATTCAACTGGGTGGTAATTTTTGGGGCTTAAATTTTTGGGTTCGCTGGCTATGTACAAACCCCCTAAAACGGTCCCCTCCCCTACGCACTGTCAAGGCCAATTGTCCTTTGTAGTTGTCCCAGTCGCTGGGTTTTTTTTCCACCATCCATGTATTCCTGGTATACTCTTGACACTATCGACCTTGGAAATCCTAGCTGTCTGACAATTTCGAAAATTGAAGGCCCCATGCTTCGCGCATCTACACAATTTGTCAGCTATACTAGACGTCTAAATCATACAGATCCCGTACTAGAATTCCAAGAACTAATTCAGAACAACCACAATATGCGCTATTTAGCCAGTTACCACAGCGTCTTCACTTGCGCATAATGATTCGATTCGCTGTGTTGTACAATTTATTTAGCCCTTCTTAATTCAGTGACCCTTCTGCGTATAACAGCAACCCTAATGTGAAGTATCATGAAGTTGTACTTACATTCGAAATGGTATGTTGGCCATTCTGTTTAAACCGCACAACAACACAAACAAATCACCATCACCGGGGCCTTTTGAAAAATTTTTCCAAAAAATCTTTGGATGCAACAATTCAAAACCATGATGTGTAATGTAGGTACTTGCTTAAGTGGACCCATATTTGCCAGGTTTACTCTACATATACTTGTATAGACATTAGCTCTGATGAAGTTTTGTCTGCAGTTGCATTTCATATTCTGTATTTAATTTGATTCTATATTTTGTTTTTGTTGCCACTAATGTTAAAAGATTTTTTTCACGTAAATATTAGTCCAAAAAAACTCCTGTAGACAGTTGTAACTAACAAAGGACATTATATTTTGGATTATATTTTAAATAAAAAGGGAAAAAATGTTTTCTTTCTTCTTTAGAAAAAAACCCGACATAATTTTCCTTTACACCCAATACATATAAAGGACTGATCAAGCAAGAACACTTCTGTCTTTTATGTGAGTTGTTATTTTTGGGTTTTACCAAGGGGGCGAATGGGAAAAGATCCCTGTCTCTCTCCCCCCCGACGGGGGTATTTTTGCTGAACTCTCCCCAAATACCGTCTAATGAACACGATGATCCTGAAAGCAACAAGAGCCGGCTCATAACACTTCAAAGCAGTAGGATTAAATTTTAGAGAGGTCTGGTAAGCCAGCATGTGCCAAGAAAGAGTTGGACAAATGCGGCAGTCAGTAAAAAGGATTTCAGAAGCGGAATGAGCTGGAATAAAAGAAGATTAAAATATTGGTATGTTTGGAGACTAATTTCGTTTTCCCCAACTAAGGATTTAGTTGTTTTTAAAAACACACTCGAACCTGGGGCTTAATATATTTGACAGCAGAAAAATAACAAGGCCCGTTTTTGGAAAAAATTTTTTGATTCTTCTCAACGGTATATGTTTCATGCTCACTCAAATATGGGCAGTATCAAATATCAAAATCAGTATTTTTGGCACATTGTAATGGTCTTCGTGTGACGTCTATTAGTGTGGGAGAGTCGGAAGGAAGATTAGCCATATTCAAAATAACTTCAATTTATTCTCAGTTATGAACAACATGACAAATTCTTCTAACCAAGTTAATCGATTCACCCAAATGTCAAATATGGAAAGCAATAACGAGGTAGATGATGTACGAGAAGACTTTAAATAATCAGATCACTTACGTCTAGACAATATCTTCTAATTCTAAGCGACCTAATTCCTATTTTACAAATCATCAACTTTAATATTACAATAATCAGCTACGAAGTATCCACGCCTCACTTCACGTTTAATCAATCATTGCTAGCCGTTAGCAATCTTAACTCTTTCTCTTTGTAATCTAAAAGTTTAATCTGTATGTACATGTCTTAATTTGCATACTCACATCTTCTTCTTCGGGAAGAAGATTTATATAAAATAATAATTTTTAAAGACCCAATATTTCCCAACAGGATTAGTATTTGAAAGAACGCGGATAGACACGTCACAACATTATACCTTTTTACTGTTAAAAGGGAAAATACTGTTCAAGCAAGAAAAACCTGACATGTATTCTGCTATGTATTAAAATATGGCAGTGCTCAAAATGGTTGTCGAAATTTCGTTCTGGTAATATTGATGTTGAAGATTCACACGTTTTGGAAGTCCAATTGAAGCTGATGAAAGCAAACTAAAAGCATTCTTTGATTCAAAACGCCAAATAACATCTTTAGAGATCTCTAAGAATTTAAATTTATTGAATCAAATCTTTCAAGATCACATGAAACCTAGCCATGCCATTAAACCAAGAATGGTTTAATGGTAGAACTCGATGTACAAGTTCCAAATGTTCTTGCAGAAAGAAATTTGCTCCGTCGTATAGATGTATATAATCTGCTCTTAAACGTCAAGAAAATGTACTATTTTTGAAGTGAGTTATCACGGAGAATGAGAAAAGGTTATCTACAACATTATAAACGTATGGGATCATGGAGTAAAAAATCAAACATACTTCAAAAATTGGCATTCCTAGAAATGGTGATGATGTTTAGTGGGATTCAAAGGAAATCGTTTTATTTCAACTTTACTAGAAAATACCTCGATCAATTCTGAAGTGTACTGCCATGAACAGGACAAAGTGAATCATTCACTCAAACAGATAAGATCAAAAGTTATCAATGGAAAAGATAGATCAATAAATGTATGAGTGAAAAGTAAAGAGTAATCCATAAAAATACAGAATTCAATCAAGATAATGTGAGAACTCGGACAGGCTCAACAGACTTTAGCTCACCAAATGCTTTTCCAGTCTGAAAAGGATGTATTGCTACACCAACCATATTCTCCAGATCTTCATATTACATATTACATATTCCGATAACAGTAAGTTTTCTCAGACGTCACAAAAAGTTTACTTTGAATGAGGACGTCAAAATGACTTGGTCAGTTTTTTTTTCCCAACGATGATCAGAAATTTTATGTGCTGGGAATCATGGTACTTCCATAAAGATGGTAAAAGGTACTGGACCAAAATAGAGAGAATATGTAATTCAATAAAATATTTATACACGATATGAAAATCATCACTAACTTTGAACTAAAACATGAACTACTTTCCGGACAAACGAATACAGCTGCACAATAAAAATATAGAGAAAAAGTGTTTACCTCGCCTTCGGATTCTTTTTTCGTCATAAGTTGTAAGGTTCTCAGATCCACGCCTAGAGATGTGGGAGGAAAGGAAAGAAGACTAGTCATGTTCAAAATTAGATAGTTTGTAACATAATTAACAACACACATGTTCAACCAATTTAAACTAAGAGATAAGCCCAATTGAAGCAATATGTAGATAAATAACTAGGTACACAAAGTATGAGAAGGTTTTAAATACCAGTACACTTCTGGTTCTTATACACTATCTTCCAAGCTATCTAATCTCTAGTTACCAATTGTCACTTTAACTATTAAAATCAAATATCGGCGTTACACTATAAATTTAATTAACTACTGATCCGCTAGTTATCTATCCTATCTCTCTCTCCCTTGCTTTAATTTGAAAGCTTATACTATATATGGTAGACCTAATTTACATGATCATGTTCGATTCTTCAGAGGGTGCGTTGCAAATAAAATAGTTTTAAAGGATCGAAGATTTCCCAAGAGAATTTGTTAGTCAAAAGGATGCGGATAGAGCCGTCACAAAGTTTGCCTCCAAAATAGTGAAAAATAAAAGAAAACTTCAGGATGAAGAGTATTTATTATTAGTTACCTTTGAAGATGTTTCAGATTTTTTTATTAAAAGTCCTAAGTACTGAAGTATCTCAAGTGTTACACTGAAAACAATTAAGTAAAAAAAGACATCTTATCGTACTGCATGCTCAAACACTCCCATCTACGCATTTTCAGTCAATTTCGTGAGAGAAAAAAAAACTCATCGACAATTCGAAACTTTTCACTAACCAAATGATGAATAACAGATTCAGTAAAATCCCGAAAGACATTTTCCTTCCTATATATTAACCGATAGGTCCATAAGCTGTGTTACTCTTTCCAGAGTAAAAGACTGGAGAGGTTCTTAACATACAAATTCAGATGTAATTTCTGAATCGACACTCATCAAAGAGACCGACATCTTTTAAGTTCTTCAACTCAGTCAATATCAAGAATGGGAGAGGATCTTGTTTGATAAACGAGTTATTCTTAAATGAATCTTTAAGAAGTAAACATTCTTGAAAATTTACAAGCGATCGGCTTGCACGAAGGTAGACGGGGAATTTTCTTTAAGTCGGTCGCTTAAAATATGTCTGTGCTGTGGAGTGTGATAGGAAATACGTTCTTCAGACTATCTCAGAGTAGATTCCGAAATACTAGAGTACTCTTTTAAATAAATGAAAATTGCATCATTCCATGGTTGTTAATTGGGTTGGAAAGAAGTATGATATTTAATCTGTGTGTAGCATAATTTTAATAAGATTTGTTTTAGTGATAAATATTTGTATAATGTTATAATTTTATTTACATAGGAACATTAGTAATTTGATGAAATAAAATGAAAAGAAATATGCTGAAATGTTATTTAGAAAGAAATTTAAAGATAAACAAACTGGTTTTGCTTGTTTCAGTATAATTTGAACAAATGCCGATTGTAACAATAACTCGAAAATTGAAATTTCATTGATAAGGGGTGGCTTTAATGTCACACATCGAAGCAATAAGAGAGCTATAGGCGATGAATATCATAATTTTAAGGAGATTCAACCGTGTGAGACCATTTGTTTCAGCATTCTTAGGGAATTTTTAAGGTTTTTTTATCATTTATTTATATGTATTTTAACCCTTAACTTCCCACGGTTGCATTTCTGCAACATATGATTTATTTTAATTTAACAGACTCAATATTTTTTTAATTACCTACATATCACTTATTTGAGAAAAAAAGATTACTGCACTAATTTTGTCACTAGATGGAAGTACATTTTTTCCAGAAATCACAATTATAAAAATCTCTAATGCCTCAAGATCTGTATTTTTGCTATAAAAAATCCATTATATTTTATGATTCCTCCTGTTTATTGACGAAATAAATTACTAGGTAAGAAATAAAACATTTTATGTTCCTTTAAAAATAATTTTTATTTTCTAATGGAAAAAATTTGAAAGAAATTTGATTTTAATTATATGTTGTAGATCTATAACATTGATCTTTGGTTATCATTTTGACATGGCCAAAAGGCGTATACTAACCCAAGATGAAATTGATAGATATATGAATAATTCGGACGAATTAAGTAAATTAAGTGAGGATGGTCTTTAATATTCTGATGATGATGTTGATTTTTAGCTGATTGTGTGTCATCTAATGAAGATTTGGATAGTGACTGTGAAAATAGTATTGGTTCACAAAATACAATTCAGAATATAAAAATCCAATGATGATAATAAATTAGATAGAAATATTTCAGTCAGAACCTTTTTTAAATTTAACTTTTAAGAATAATAAAAACATTGTCAAAGAATTTTTTTATGGAAAAATCAAAACATTTCATTGAATGAAGAAGTAATAAAATCCCATGGATATGACACGATCCCAAGAAAAATTATGAATTTGGAGTGCGAAAAGTGTAAAGTAGGACTTTGTTACAACAAAATCAATAACTGCTTAAAAAATTTAAATTGTTTGTAAGGCTAAAGCAATTTATAACAATGAATAATAAAATCCTCATATAAAAAAAGATTTGCAATTTACAGCTCTATTGAACAATGTTGCACTTCCGCAACAAACAAAAAATGACTGAAATTCAATTTAAAACAGCTTAATTTTTTTATATGTATTTTTCCCTTTTATTATTATTTGAGAACTAGCTGATATAATTTTTTCATATAAATTTAAAAAATTGGGAAGTTAAGGGTTAAGAGTATGTATATAAATGTTTAGCCAAAAATATCTAATAGAACGTGAGTAATAGCGCTCTGAACACACCCGCTTCTAAAAGATGGACACTCACTTCCTCCACGGTTTCGGCTGATTGGCTTATCTGATATTTAAAAAAAAATTAACGGCGCTTTAATTGGTACGCTTAAATGCACAGAACGGACTATGCTCAATTGAAAATGTCAAACATTTGATTTTTGGTAGACCTCTGAAGAAAAAGTTTCAAATTTCAAAGGGTTTTTTGTTACGTTTTTGTTATAAACAATAGAAATATTTTGAATTTTGGAATGTTCGTAGTCCATTTAGTGCGTATATTTGTGCTGAGTCTACCCTATAAATTTGAAGTCATTCGGTCAAGGATAGGATTGAGGAAAGTTTGAAAAACACAGTTTTGAGAAAAACACCTTTAAAGTTTCATATCCGATTAAAACAATGAAAATCTTAACTTAGCGCTCCGAACAGCTGCTCTTCTAACATCTGCTTCTTTATAACGACTTAGAATTTTTAAAAAAAATCACTTTATCACCGTATTCTAGATATGTTAAAGAAGCAATTTATAAAAAAATATTTTTTAGTTTTTTTTAACCTAATACACGGGTAAACTCTTTAAGCCACGTTTAAGTGGTGAGGACGCTACTTCATTTGAATGACTGATCCCCGAGATGTCTTTTTTCGATTTTCAAACTTTCATTACAAATAGCATGAAAAATTTAAACTTCGATTAATTTTGGAGTTCTCTTTCTTTCTTCTGATTTTAAGTTAATACAAATAATTCATTTACTCAATTTAACCCCTTAACTGGTTTGCCCACAGGCTGAACTAAGTACCGAAAGGTGGCCACAACTGGTTTGTCCTTACGCTGCACGGGCAATGATATTTTTTTCTTTCTGACTTTGATTTGGACATATTTTTAATCTTTATTTATTGATTGAATATTAACGTCGCACTGTTTAGCTACACGAGGGTTTTTGGCGACGGACCACGTAATTTTGAGCCATGGTCAAGTGACGTGGTCGACACCTGAGCTGGTACCCTCCTCTCCTAACTACCACACCAACGAGAGGACGTTTCAGCTCTCGACAGATTTGACGTGCATCTCTGCCCTACACGGCGGGTCTTTAGTGGTACTGGGATTGAACTCATGACAAGGCAAGCCACGATCCGATGCTTGTACCACTCGGCTACCGCGGCCACTTTTTAATCTTTATAGAGAAATTATTAGTGCTAGTGTCTTTAAGAAATGTAGTTTGTCCATGGTACTAAATATCTTCATCCTGGATTTTTGTGAAGATGGGGACTTTTTATTTAAGGCAGGAATTTAGATTTTTGAAAATATTCGATTAATAACACATATTCGCAAGGCAGTATGCAATTTCTTGCTTGAGAAGAAATGAAAGTGGATAGATAGTCCAAAAAAAGGAGATATTATTTATGTCCCCATTGTAAAGTAAGAGTATTCCACCATGTTTCAAATTGTGTGTGCATATGTATATGCACACACACAAAATCCTCAACCGTTTGCGAAAAAGCGGTACAAACATGAAGTTATTTTGGAAGTATGAGAAATTCTTTTAAAATATATGAAACATGCTGAGTGTGTTTATAAAAAACAAACATTTAGGGAGTTTGTGCTTCACAAGTATAAAATAAAAAGCAGTGGGAAAACATTAAAATTGAAAAATAAAATAAAATTCTTCCACTGTCGCATTCAGTTAAGTATCATGCTTTGTCATATGTAATAAAAAATGTGACTTTTTTGGAACATTTTGGGCAAAAAACTTGACTGCTTAAGCGTGTTTCTCAACTGTGAGACGCGCCCTCCTGGGGGCGCGATAACCCAAGGGGCGCGTACATATCGAAAATAAAAAGGTTAAAAAATTAATTTACTGGAATGAAAAAAATACTTCTGATATAATGAAAAAATACAGATTTACACTGATATGATTTATATATATATCATCTGGTGAAAAAAGGTAATCAAAAATAAAAGATTCTACTTTGAACACTCATTAGCTATCTTTGATCCTATAACTAAATAAAAAAAAATCTTGTTTGCTTTGCTGTAATCCTACGATGAGAGATTTTTTTACGTTTCTTTAATCTAAAATATTTCTTTTGCTTTTCGAACTTATGGTGGGGTTACCTGACCCTTTTTGGGGGGGAAGTTGTAAATTATATAATTTTTGGCCTTTTTTTCCAAGGGAAAGAGTTTTTATGATACATGGAAAGTATATTGAGATTTTAAGGTTTAAATTTGGGCCTTTTTTTTATGAGTATATAAAACATATAATAAAAAATCTTTAAATTTTGGGAAAAAATTTTATTTGTTCCCAATGCCCTTTGAAAGAGAACCCTAATATGAAGTCTTAAGGGGAGCTAAAATGAATTGATAAATATCCCCTTTTTTTGGGAGGCAAACGTTTTTAGAATCTTGGGTACTTTTTTAGCCGATTTCCCCGGCACGACCAATTTTTCAAAAATTTTTCTTGAAAAATGCTGCATTTTCCCTATGAATAACTTAGTGGTTTTAATTGTGATGTTTAGATGATTATGGTTTATAAAGTAAATGAAGAAATAAAAAAAAAAATTGGGCCTCGTGATCTCTTGAAAAATTTTAAGTGATCAAACAAGGGAAACACTTTGAAATAATGCATATTTAAACATGTTAAAGGGAAAAAAATTTGAGAAAAACAATAAAATGAAACGAAAGGGAAAATTTTTAATAGCTTTAAAAAGAACTTTATCAAGAAAAAAGAAACCTGTACCCGCAAAAAGACTTCAAATGCCAAAAAAAACGCAAGAAAAAAGTTCAACAGGACATTTGTCGACACAAAAACATTTAAAAATTTATAATAACTAAAAAATGTGAAATTTTGCTTCAAAAAACTTTTCAATGTTAGCAAAAGTGTCTGATTTGTGTCCTTTAAAGGGCACACTTTTGGGGAAAAATTTAGTTCAGTTTTTTGGATATTTTCTCAAATTATGAAAGACAAATAGAAAAACCCTTGAAATAGGAAAAGTATATTTTCTTTAGTTAAATTATTCACTGAAATTGTGTTTTTTATCTTGTATATTGAAAAAAATTAAAAAAAAATAATTGTGGTGCACCTCGACCATTAACGTTAGTATCGAGTCACACCTGACCCCGGCTTTCGCTTTAAATTTTAAAAAAAATAAACAATTGTTACTCATTAAAATTTTTTATATTTTTTTTATTACTTAACATTTATTCTAAATGCAATTTGAGGTTTTAAAATTGCAGTTAATAAAAACCGTTTATAATATAAGTATTCTTTTCAATAAAAAATTTTACATTTTTGTATACATTGTCATGCACTTTTTTTTACTCTCCTTAAATTAAGTTTATTATATCAAGAATAATGACTTTTTTTTAAAAAAAACCGTGTTAAAGTGGGTATTCAGCCAGTAAAAATAAAGTTTAATAATTTTGTATTCCATGGGTTGTCTTGAGAGCAAGTTTTTCAAAAAAAAAGCCCGGTTATTTTTGATATTTAGCCGATCATAATTTGTCTTCAAAGTAGCCATTGCAGAAAATCCGGGTTCAAAGGTAGATGTTAAAATGGTAAAGTATAGAAATGCTTTTTTTTCAGTGCAGAAAATTACTCCACCTCTATCCCGAACAAACAGATTTATTTAAAAAACCCCTTTTAAATTTTTGTCACTGAATGTGAAATCTATGAAGATCTCTTTTTTTGGCAGTTGAGGACCTTCAAGTATTTTGAAATGGGTCCCCCAAACCCTTTGTAACTTGCTATAATTTGCTCTCGTCTGTGTACTTGTTGATGCTTTATTATCGCGAAAGCTCGCGGGTTTAAAAAAAATCTATGATTTTGTTTTAATCCACTGGCCGTAAATATTTAAAACCGTGAATTACAAAACGCGTGAATTTGAAATGTACTTCAAGAGAGATTCGTAAATCGATTTGGGCCAAGACTGCCTAGAATTGAGAGGTACAAAAATTTTTACTGTTAATGCAGACGTCGTTAGGTTTCCTAGATTCACATGAACGTTCGGAGAATGCCAGATGTAATGGATATGTAAAAAAATAGATTAGGCTATTTTAATGACATCTGTACTTTTAGAAATGGATCTTAAGGAAATAAATTTTAATTTAAAAATTATTTCTCAATTGTTTAATTTAAAAAAATTTGAGAAAGAAAAAAAAAATAAATTTAAACCCATTACTTAAAAGTATATATATTTTTACTTAAAATATATATTACGATAAATTTTATAAAAAATTTATCTTATTAATACTGAATTAAGAACAAGTTTAATGGGGATTTGCGACTGCCATGGGCTTATCTTGCAGAGCAAAAGTTTTTTAGAAATTGACCCTCTGAGTTATTTTTTCTATATATTTAGCTGATATCTATATTTTGTCTTTTAAGCAGCCACCGCATTTTACAATATGTTCCAATTTAAAATTAGAGAAAGGAAAAATAACATCATAATTATCCTATTACTTAATTTTTTTTTGCTTAAAAGTAACATATACAAAATTTAATACCTATGTTATTAATTTGTACGGTTTATAATTAAGATCGTGTATTGTAGCTTTAGCATCAAAGTGCATTATCATCGCATTCAGTAATTTATTAATATATAAGGGGGGGGCTCGATAAAAATTGTGATTGAAAAGGGGGGCGCCAGTATTGAAAGTTTGAGAAGCACTGGCTTAAGGGGTTAAAGTACGGAGAATGAATATAAGAGAATTACTCCAAGTTATTCAAAATACAGCCACTGATAATAAAGTTTGGTGAATAGTAATGTAAAATTAACGTTGATGAAATATTAACGAAAGTTACCTTACTGTCCTTCGAAATAGTCACCTCCCATAACTTTGAACCGCTGAGATCTGCTATACATGTCATGGAGAAACTTTATAAGAAGTCTTCTTTTGGGATGTAGTTCAAAAGCCTCGTCACGTTTCGTTGAATATCAGGAATATCGTCAAATCTCTTTCCTTTCAAAGCGAGTTTCAGTCGTTGGAATTGGAAGATGTGTGGAGGATTGAGATCCGTCGAATATGGTGGATGTTCAATTTGCACCACCCCCTTTTTTGCTAGCTATCGTTTGGCGATATTGGCTGTGTGAGGGTGAGCATTATCGTGAACAAAACGCATGGACCTTTTGTGCGTACTGGGTCCGTACCCTACGTATCCACCACGTTTTTCTTATCCCTAAATACTGCGCAACGATTTGTCGCACGGATTCACGATTAATTTGCAGTTCATCTGCTATCATATGCACTATTAATCCACGATCTTTTGTGGTTAATTTCCTCACGTTCTCAATGTTTTTGTCGCTGACGGAGGTAGCTAATCAGCGACAGTCAGAAACACTTTCTCGGCGTTCTCGAAAACGGGGAAACCACTCGTATACACACTTCATGAAAAGTGCTTGATCTTCATGAACACGTACTAGCATCGCATAAGTTTCTTTCGAGGTCTTGCCTACCTTAAAGCAAAACTTTAAACTGATCGATTGTTCGTTCATTCTCCTGTTCTCAGTTAAGAACCAACGCACTGAACAAGCACTTTGTAAAACAAGTCTTTCATGGAACACAAGCGACGCTCAAATGAACGAACGGTGGGTCAGATGGACAACACCTACCTCTGCGCATGTGCAATGTTTTGTTTCACTAGTGTTGCCAGATCGACCGTTCTGACTTAATTCACAGAACTTTATTATCAAAGATTGTATATCCTTATGCTAATTTCTGTGTACTACAAATATCTGGTTCTTAAAAATGTCTTGTCTTACGTATATATGAGTGAGTGTTTAATAACGCCACACTATAAAGCAACACGAGGGCTATTAGCAACGAGCTTCGTAATTCTGAATCACATTTAAGGAACGAGGATGACACCTGAGATGACAACCTCCTCTCCAAACTACCACACCATGCTAAGATAAGGGCTTTGAGCCACGACAGACAGTGCATCAACCATATAGTGGGAAAAACTTAACAATTAAAAATTAAAATAGGATTCTTTTATTTTCGCATTCTGTTAAATATTACTCTTAGTAATATGCAAAGCATTGGATAAGTGCATCAACGTTGTTGGAGGTTATGTGGAAAAATAATAAAAAAAAATTCCAAGTGATTATCATGTTAAATTATTTTTTATCGTCTTTTGTGACTTACTTAATGACTTTTCTTCGTATTATTTTATAAAAATCAATTAGTGATCCTCTAGATATTAATTGAAATGGTCAGTAGAGACAAAAATGAGACGAAAAGTTTGTTGGTTAAAATAAATGAATTATACAGGCTGAAAGAGAAAGGATTCAATACTCTACACATTTAAGGCATTAAATATTTCATATTATTTATTTCTGTGATCGAAGGTATAAATAAGTAGTAATATTCTATAAATAAGATTTTTAAATACATTTTATTCCGCAATGAAACTTTACCTATGTTGTTTATCAAAATGACTTTATTACAATTATATTTCATTGGAAAAGGTAAGTTTTTTTTATAAGAAATAATCATATTCGCAACGTTTTAAGGAGAAAAAACTTAACCATACACATTGTGAGATATCATGAAAAACATACTCATTCTTTTAGAACTAAAAGATTGGTATCGAATTCTTATATTATATTTATCCATTTGTTCATCACTATTCTTAAAGTAATGGAAAGTCATTTAAGGGGAGTTGGAGGAAACTCTCTCTCTATATATATACTGACAACGTTAAATTGGCTGTTTTCGATGTACTTTTTCAAAATCTGTTATATGTAGATGCTTGGAATTTTTCATACAATTAAAGTACACCTTTATCATTATGCTGAAATGAGCTTTTGCTAATTTTGAATCTTTTAATAATTTATGAAATATTTTATCAAAATTTGCGAAATTTGGCCCATTTTTCCATAAAAAATTTGTAAAAAAATAAATTTTTGTGTCTTTTACAAAAAGCTCATTTCAGTATATATTAACCATCATTATAAATATATCATAAAAACTATATACCTTTTCTCAGGAAAGGTACATCGAACATCAAAATTTACATTTGAGATAAATGGATTTTAATGTATACATTGAGGCTTCTAATCGGCTAGAAAATAAAAAATAAAAGGCTCAAATTACAATAAAAGATACATGTTTTGGTTTATATCAGACTTTCAACTTTTAAGCAAAAACGAAGTTTTTTGTTTACATTTTCGCCATTCAAATAGGCGTGGCCCAGTTTCAATGATTATTTAAAAGTAGTTTTTAAGGGTTTCTAATTACCCTAGAGGTTAAAGAGTAAAGTATTTTTAGGAAGGTTAAAATCTGTACATTTTGAAAATGTAAAAATCTCAAATTGTCAAAAAATAAGGTTTTAGCTTTCGAACACCTCTTAAATCTTTAACATAATGTAACTAATTATTTGTGGTAAGAGTAGTTGTCGTAGGGAAAGGAAAAATTTTTCTAAACATTTTAATTTCTTTAGTTGAAACAATGTTTATCACATTTCATTTCGCTTTACTTACAATTATTAAGGTAAACACCACACACAACTTGAGAAGTGCGTTCAAATTTTGTATATTTTGATAAATACGGCAACTTTAATGAGCCTTTGAAACTCTAAACTTAATTCATGAAATTATTTAGGCGCAACTGGCAGCTTGAATTTCTTCAGAAAACCTCTCTAATGATGTAAATGAATACCTTATTTTCCTTGGAATAACGACTAGTACTAGAGCTCGTCTTAATGAGATAGTGCCTACAAGTTTGCTGTGTTTCTGAGAAAGTTTGTATATACCTTTTCTTGTTTTTTCCTAATTAAAATACACGTGTTACGGCCATTATTCAATTTCTACAATTAGTTCAGACTCTCCCTATATATATATTTATTTATATATATCATGTTTAAATTTTCAATCGTTAATAAAATACTTTTTATTCATCCACTCAAGTTCAAATACATTTTTTTAAACTTGCAGTGGATGACGATTTATCGTTTTTCGAATATTAAAATTAAATTTAAATTCTATTTAATCATAAATAAAAAAAAATAAATTCCAACATCATATACAGAAGGAAAAAACTTCGTGTGTCTC
>BMAV01007274.1:0-120775 GCA_019973955.1 Trichonephila inaurata madagascariensis
GAACTTTTGCTCAAAAAATGTAAAAATGTAAGTGTTTTTGAAATCAAAAAAAAACTTAATTTTTTGGGAAAGTAGATAAAGGCACCAAGAAAAGAATTTTTTTAAAATTTGAATTCTCCAAAACACAACGGGAAAAAAAAAAATTTTAAAAAATAATTCCTTAAATTTTTTTCAAGACATTTAGCATTTGTCCATGCAGATGTCGACGAGGCAGTTTGAAGGGGCCCAAAAATACGAGAAAAAATATTCCGAGCTCCATTTTGATTAGAGAAAGCTCTTAAATTTTAAAGGCATTGGGACACGCCCAAATTTCTAGTTAAATATGGCTGGGAAAATTTAAGAAAAAAAAACCGAAAAATGCGGTAGATAAATTTTGGGCATTGCAAAGATATAAGGATAAAAAAAAGTTTTTTTTCAAACAAAAAACTCACACAAAATTAACAGATTTTATGAGTAATTAAATTTAAAGACGCACGTTGTAATGTATGTTTATAATTTCTAGTTATAAAATAATGTATATTTAAAATTACTTGTATGCTTTAAATTAGAAAGTGTCATTCAAATTAATTAAATTTAATATAAAATTATTTTCTTAATGTTGAAAATGCAGTATATTTCCTCCACATTCTTTTTGATTGTTTTCCTTATAGTTTTTCTTTCTTTCTTTTTTTTTTTTTTTTGAGGGGTTTTTTGATTCACAAAAAGGTGTGAATAATTACTTTTTTTTTAAATATGTAGTGTTCATTAATTTAAAATTTTTTCTTTGTGATTCATAAAGTATATAAAAAGAAAAACATCTATATTATTACGAATTTTGTGTAAATAGTGTAAATAATTTGTATTTGAGTGTTTAATGATTTATATTTCTCTATGTTTGTTTTTTAGTTAAAATTGTACCCCAAGCAATGCCTCCCCTTACGAAAAATGGGATCCAATAGAACGTGGCGAAATCTTTGGCGGTGGCCTTGGGCATTTTTTGGGGACCAGGGGGCCAATTTGGCGACTTTGCCCAATTTGGCGCCTTTGGGGACCATTTGGGGAGTTCGGGAAACCCCCCCTTCCGAAAAGTGATCTCCACAGTGTCACGTTCAATGACACGAGCTGTTATATTTCTGGGAAATTTCGCGCGCCTATAAAAAGAGAGGCTCGCAGGGGCGGTGAGGAGTCGGGTTAAACCAGCGAGTGTAGGATTGTTTTGACGAGTGATTAGCTCCCTTTTTTAAAACTTTACTTTCGTCAGTTTTCAACGTGGGGGCGCCCCCCAGGGGGGGAAACCCTTCAAGGGGGGGCTTCGAAAATAAAAGGTTAAAAAAAATTTTTTTACTGGAATGAAAAAAAAAAAAAAAATACTTTCATATAATAAAAAATACAGATTTCATTGATATGATTTATATATTCATCTGGTGAAAAAAAGGTCATCAAAAAAAAAAGATTCTACTTTGAACGCTCATTAGCTATCTTTTTATCCATAACTAAATAAAAAAAAAAATTTTTTTTGTTTTTGTAACCACGAAGGGGGTTTTTATTACATTTCTTTTAACTAAAATATTACTTTTGCTGGCTTTCGAACTTACTGATATGTGGTTACCTGCATCCCTTTAGGAAGTTGTAAATTATATAATTTGTTGAGTTTTCGCAATGTGAAAGAGAGTTTTTTGATACATGGATAAGCATATATTGAGCACTTTGTGCTGATTAATTTCACAAGATTTATTTTATGAGTATACTGAAAAATATGTCAAAAATCGTTAATTCCCTGTGGGAAAAACTGTTTATTTGTTACCAATGACCTTGACAGAGAATCCTCTAATATGACAGTCTTAATGGAAGCTAAAATGAATTGATAACATATTCCTTTTTTGGGAGTGGCAAACGTTTTCTTAGAATCTTAAGGTACTTGTTTGTACCGAGTTCCCCGGCACGACCACTATTATTTTCAAAAAATATTTTCTTGAAACATTGCATTTTCCCCTATGAATAACTCAGTGGTTTTAATTTCAGGATGTTAAAATGACTGATTACAGGTTTATAAATGTAAATGAGTTATGAATCTAAAAATAATTGGGCATCTGTGATCTCTGAAAAGGAAATCGCTGATCAAACAAGGGAAACACTTGCTGAAATAATGCATATAATCATAAAAGAAGGAAAAGTAAATTTGAGAAAAGCAAATAAACATGAAACGAAAGGAAAATTTTCAATAGCTACATTAAAGAACTTTATCAAGAAAATATGAAGCCATAACTGTACCGCAAAATGCACTTCATCCTGTCAAAAAAGACACAAGCAAGAAAAAGTTCAACAGATATTTCGTCGATCATCAAAGCGATAAAATTACAAAAACGTGAACAAAATGTGACAGTTTTGCTTGCAAATAGGTAAAGTTAGCCAAGAGTAAGTTCTGTGATTTCAGGTCCTTTATTAAGGTCACTTTAACATTTGGAACAATTTAGTTCAGTTTTTATTGGATATTTTCTCAATAAATTATGAAAGACAAATAGAAAACTCTTGAAATAGGTAAGTATATTATTTTCTCTTAGTTAAATTATTCACTGAAATTGTGATTTTATCGTGTATATTGAAAATAATTATAAAAAAAAAGAATTGGATTCGTCACTTCTCTCTGACCATTAACGATAGTAGTATCGCGTGCAATGTCTCGATCCCGGCTAAAACAGACATTTTGAAGCTTCGCTTTAAATATTAAAAATATCACAATTATTCATTGGAATTTTATATTCTTTTTATTACTTAACATTTATTCTAAATGCTAAATCTTACAGGCTAAAATTACAGTTTATTCAAAACCGTTTATAATATGAGTATTCATTTCAATAAATCATTTTACATTTTGTATACATTGTCATGCACTTGGTTTTACTCTCCTTACAAATTAAGCAATTATATAAAGAATAATATATTATCATTTTTTAAAAAATAAGCTTGTTAAGAGTGGGTACTTCACCCGGTATATAAGAACAAGTTTAATAATTATAAAAGTGACTTCCATGGGCTTGTCTTGCAGAGCAAAGTTTTTCAAGGAAGGCTAAAAATTAGAAATTGACACTCAGAGTTATTTTTTGATATTTAGCTCAGATCTATATTTTGTCTTCAAAGTAGCATCGCAGAAAATCCGGATTCACAAAGGTATGCTGAAAAAATGGTAATAGTATACGAAATGCTTTTTGTTTTCAGTGCAGAAAATTCAGCATCCACCTCTATCCAGAATTCAAAGAGTGATTAATTACAAAATTGCCCTTTAATTTCGTCACTGGATGTGAAATCTAGAAGATCTCTTTTCGGCAGTTGAGAGCCCTTCTGAAGTATTTTGAAATGGATCCCTAACCCATTCGTAAACTTGCTATCAATTGCCTCGTCTGTGTACTTGTTGATGCTTTATTATCGTCGAATGCTCGCTGTGTTTTAAAAAATATATATATGATTTTGTTTTAATCCACTGCCGTAAATACTTAACCAGAATTATAATTAACGCGTGAATTATGAAATGTACATTCAAGAGAGATTCGGTAGCTAATCTATTCGGCCAAGACTGACTAGAATTGTACGAAGTACAGCATTTTTTTACATGTTTTTTGCAGACGTCTGTTAGGTTGCCTAGACTCACATGTACGTTCGCGAGGATGCCAGATGTAATGGATATGATAAAGAGCAACAAAAGATTAGGCTATTTTTAATGACATTTGTACTTTTAGAAATGGATCTTGAAGGAAATAAATCTTTAATTAAATATTTTTCTCCCAAACTGTTTCAATTTAAAAATTAGAGAGAGAAAATAAAATAATTAACCTATTACTTATAAGTAATTTTTCTTAAAAAAATATATTACTTAAGAGTAACAAAATTAAAAATTTAATACTTTTCTTATTAATACTGAATTAAGAACAAGTTTAATAAGTATTAGCGATTCCATGGGCTTGTCTTGCAGAGCAAAGTTTTTTTTGAAATTGACCCTCTGAGTTCTTTTCTATATTTAGCTGATATCTATATTTTGTCTTTTAAGCAGCCACCGCATTTTTGCAATATGTTCCCAAATTTAAAAATCAGAAAAAGGAAAAATAACATAATAATTATTCTATTATTTAAATTTTTTTTTGCTTAAAAGTAAAATATAAAAAATTTAATATTTATGCTATTTATTTGTACGGTTTATAATTAAGATCGTGTATTGTATCTTTAGCGTCAAAGGGCATTATTATTGCATTCAGTAATTTATTAATGTATAAGGGGGCGGATAAAAATTGTGATTGAAAAGGGGCCCCAGTATTGAAAGTTTGAGAAACACTGACTTACGTGTATTTTTAAACACTGTTATTGTGTTTGATTGCTGTTGAAGGTGTGAAGACCTTTGGATATTTACTCTGTGAATATCGCTGCTGAATCCTGTATTTAAAGGATTGGATTTTTGATAATAAATTCGCACCGCTCTTAAAGAACTGTTTATTTTCTTTGTGATTGTTTTTTGCATAAAATCCTCGAACCCTCGGATCTACGTAACAATATAAAGAATTTTCCACGTAACGAACTTTTCTTCTGGATTTAGAGACTTCTTTATATAAAGGTTTGACTGTATATATATATATATATATATATATATACATAATATAGAGGCAAGTAGTATGATTTCTTAATTAAATATTGATCATTTTGCCGAGAATAGAAGTAGGTGTAAATGATTTTGGATTGTTGAGAAACCATTTTTGTAGAAGGTTAATCCATTTTTTCTTACTTATAGAGGCGGCGCAACAAAGAATGTATAGTGGTAAAACCAGATATATGCGGTTGCATAGTGCTTACAAAAAAAAAAGGTGAGGTGAATTTTCAATGAAATGTAGTTTTATAAACAAAATGCCAACTGGAAGTTTTACATAACGACTAATGGGGAAAAAACGCTGAACACATAATTTTGAAGTGTTGAAATTTTGGTTAAATTCCGTTAGACGGGCGAACTAAAAGTTAATTATTTATGTGAATTCATGAAAGGCTCAGGAATATTAAAACTTAATAGGCTTTCAAAGGAGAATAAACGTAAATTATTACACACACATATATATATATACACGAGTATCTATAATATTTAAAATACTCTATTTGAGAACAAAAATTTTCTGAGAACTTAAGTTTAAAATGGTAGTTGAAATTTCAATAGAAATAAGGAGATAGCTACTGCAGTATTTTTAAACATTGCAGACTAAGAACTAGTCGTTTTGAAGGCTGATTAATAGGAAAATTAATTAGTATAAAAGTATTTTCCTAAAAAGTTTATTAACTAATCTGAGATGCAAAACCTTAAATTATCGAAATAATACTAAGAATTTTTTGCATTTTTTTAAAAACAATAATGGCTTTATGGGAGTGAAATATTTTTTAGTAAATTTTATTTTTATGTTCTACACTATCGTCATTTCTGATTTGGTAAGGGATATATTTACGTGTAGTGAAATATTTTAAGTGACCTATGAATATTTATGTCATCCTTAAATCTATAAAAAATCATTCTACTTATATAAAAAAGATTTTAACATATACAATTTAGAGCATTCTCATAATAGTTATACCCAAAATTAGTTGAATACTTTTATTCCGAACCGTATTTATAGTGATATTATATTTTTTTATATTTATTTCTGAGTTATGAGAAACTAGCATTTTGTAATCTAAAATGGATTAAGAGTTCATTGACATCTTTAATATATGGAGAAAAATAATACAAAATTGAATACATATTTTGTTAAAACATATGAGTATAAATAAGCTGTAAACTGTCCACTTCGTTTCAAGTCTTTAATTTTTAATAATAACTTTTGAAATAGCACAAGTAGCTCTTCGTAATAATAGCCTAACAAGAAAATTCATAGCATTATTTCTGATAAAATTTTTATGGTTCATAGTTTTCCTAAGCTTACAAAAGTAATTTATTTGTATAATTAATGTCATCTGAATACAAAAGAACTTTCAAAATCTATGCTTTGAGTAAAATTATTTTAACTTTCATTATATTTATTATCTCCTTGCTATTTTTAATTGTGATATTGGTATCAAGCTCATTAAATGTATCCCCTATAATACCTAGGACCCTTTTACCAGATTTGTGAATGTATGTAAAAATCCAACTGTAACATTTATGAATTTAAAATGGGGAGTTTGAGAAATTAAGAAACCAGGAAAATGTGAGGAATTTTAAAAATAGTATCATGCACTTTCAATTTCTTATAAAATGCATACATGTGGTTAATTTTAACCGGAGATTTTATAAAAGTTATATTTTGTTTAATATGTGTTGAGCTTCTAAGCTATAATAATATTTACAGATGATATCGAAGTTACCTGGTACTGTATCAATATAAACTGTTATAATTCTTTTACAAATCTTAAATTTATTTTTAACGACTTTATAAGTCTTACTATTACCTGACGCAAAGCTATATTTTTAGTTAATTATTATGTTATACATTTGAACTCTGCAAATGACTCCTTGGGCATTCTGTATATTATAGCTATTTTAGAAATATAATGTTCTGTACTTTTACATAATTATTCTTGATAGCTACATTTTTAATAGTAAACATAAGTCTAAAACTTATGCATTTTCAAGTAATATTTCTTAAATCATTATATTTTATAATATTGAGATATCAGATAACTATATGTCGGTGATGGTTATTAACCCTAAAAATGTTACCTTTTGAAAAACTTTTCGGAATGGGTCGTAAGGCGAGTTTTAGCAAACTTAAAACTCATTTTAAAAGTTAATAACCAAAATATTTTATCTTCATGAATGATTTCATGACATCCAATTTCCCTACGAAAAAGTAAATTTTTTTTCGAAAATCTTACGCATTTTAAACTTTATGCCTCCCCACATTTCTGTAGAATATGATATAAAATTTCGGTCATTTCACAACTTAAAATGGGCAAAAGTCACAATTTCCTGTTTCTAGTTTCCAATTTTTTTAGTGGTTCAATGTTCTGCTCCAATTTCAAAAGTCCACAGATATTGTCCTTGTTGATTGGGGGGGCAAAAATGATACATTTATACGGTTCTTCAACCATTGGGGCAAGGAGATCTTCATTAGCTTTATCGCAAACTTCTTCCAAATAATGCTTTTTCAGATTTCGAGCCATATTTGTCATATATATATATCACTCACTAAACTTTATCGTGCTATCTGTAGATTAGTGATTTTGAACTTCAATAAAATTTCCATTTTCTGATTCATCCTCCGAAATAAAATTATCATCATCAATTAACTCTTTTAATAATTCGCAGATAGCCTCCCAAAAATTTCTTTCCAAAAAAGTTTTAAAATCATTTCGAAAACGCAGAAAAATATTAAGACAGATTCTCAATTCCAAACGTTACTGCTACCCATTCGTCTCTCAGACTAACATTGTTATGAAAATAAGGCGTGCAAAAATATTTTGAGAAAAAGAAATATAATTATCTGTAGTGGCCAAGGTCATATGAAGGTACTGAGTTGCACGTTACATTTCCTGTCGGTTTTTTTTGGGGGGAGGTACAAGGTTATTTGTTAGAGCCGTAGTCTGCTAGACGAATGGGTTACATTCTAGGGTTAGTCAAAATTGGATATTAATTGCCGTTTTAATCATGTATATATAAATTATGCATGTTTATAGGCACTTATAACTGAAAAATTGTCCGTCCACCTTTTTATTCATTGCATTCAAAAGCTTTTGTAATCATGATATTTTTAGTTGGGAATAGAAATCAGTTTTTTAATAAAAAAAATTGGAAAATTAAAATTTTTAAAAGCTATGAGATTTATATAATATGGTACAATATCCTGTTTGATATACTTTATTTGCATTATTAATTTATGTTTATATTTTAAGTATTTGTAAAGATCATTTTATAACACACACGCACACACACATACTCATATATATATATATATATATATATATATATATTCGTATTTACGTTATAAATAACATAAATATAAAATAAGTTTCTCACTAAGCGAATTCTTTGTAAATACTCTGTAATCTTTAAAAAACAATATTTAAATATAACTATTTACTGTTAAATCCATCTTTTTATTTTTATATATGTGTATAATAATATCTATCTGTTTACGATGGACAAGAATGTATGTGAATTTTGGTACAATATGAAGTTTGCATAGGAAATTAAATTATAATACTTGTTTTATTTTAACAATTCTCTTTGTGTAATTTGTATTTTGAAAGACTTAAGCTCCTTAATTTCAGCTTTACGTCTTGTTGGTAATAGCAACTTTCAGCTTTACTATAAATACTTTGGATATAATATTATGTTTTTAAACTTATATATTTGAACTGCCTAAATTCAAGGATAGATCTTGCTTTCAACTTGCTTATTTCATCATTTTACATTAGAAAATTTTCAGATTTTGTTATCAACAGTGATGTATTTGAGGGTCATTTGATACTATATATATATGTGTGTTTGTGTGTGTGTGTAGAACTCTTTGCTTCATTTAATTACTTTTACGTTAGATTATATAACATTTTTTTATATTCTTTTAATTATAAAGTTTTTCATTTTTATTTAAATGATTAAAATGCAACTATTGTTAAGAATTTTTTACACATTTTTAGAATATTAAAAGATAAAGAGAGGCTGTATTTTTTTTTAAAAAAAAAGAAATTACTGTTAAAACAATTCACTAATGAATAAATGATGTATGCTGTTCACATAAAAATATATGTATATTGCATAGTTATCATTTAGAAGCCTTTTGAGTTCATAGTCAACAAAATAATACTCGGAACAAGTGCTACATTCATTTTTTTTATAAATCATAATTGTATTTCTTATTTTGTAAATATCCATCATACATATTAACTAAACTAATTAATGTTAACAAATTTTTTTGTTATTCGAATTAAGTACCAATTAGCATTAAGCTTTGTCAACCTGTTAATTTGTTTTTCAGTTTTATGAAATCATTTTGTTACAGCTTTGAGGTATTTTCTTTAAAGACAGTAAAAATGATAGTTTATTGTATGCATAACACTGAAAAAAGCATGTTTGAATGAAAGTAAAAAATATCAAAATATTTTCACAATTATTTAAGTTTTTAATTACTGTACAGAGTAAAACCATATTTTAATGAAATATTGTCATCAAATTAACAAAACATAAGAATGATGATACACATTAGTGCTTAATATAAGAGATGCATAAACAATTTTTAGTACGCTTTTCATTAAATGTGTATGCATAAGAATTTCTCAATAAATATTTCATATATTCAAGGAAAGAAATTTCTTATCTTTCAAAACAAGTAATCATAAAAACTAAATCCTTCAAAATCATAGGAATTATCAATTAATTAAAAAAAATAATTTTGATAGTTTACACATAAACTACAAAGAAATTTAAGCTCTTAATGTAAGGTCCAACCAAAAAAAAATTAATTAAAAAACTCCTGAATTCCATAAAACAGGATTTTTTTCCTACTCCACAGTAATTCTAATAAACCATCTTGTACACCAGACTTACAAACCGATACCCTCTGTCCACGAGCAATCAGAAAAGAAAGAAATAATGAACAAATTCAGATGCCCAGTCACATCCTTCCCTGTGGTCCATTTACCTTGACCACTGCAATAAGAAAAGGGTGAAGCGGAGTGGGAGGCAGTATGTAAGGCAAAGAAGATGAAAGAGAACTACAAGAAATCCTCTTCTCCCCTCTTTCCATCATCTTCCTTTTGAAGATGATTCCAAAAAGGAAGCCTTAGAATATATACTGAGGGGCAGAGAGGTGTATGGTTACGTGATGTTAACGTATAACCAACAGACGATTTCTGTAAGCCAAAGTTTCTCTTCCTCGCCCTTTTTTGTGCCCGTAAGGGAAGCAGGATGTTTATAAGTTTTCAATAAACGACTGGACGTGCTCAGGATGAGAAACCTAGTTAAAATTAGATGTCTGTATCAAGAGGTGTTGGTTTAGAATCTATATACTTTTATTTCCTTTGTTTTATTTTTATTTATATGTATTATTTATTATTTTCTGCTACTCAAAAATGACTGGAAAGATATTTCTTTTAGTTATGTTTGCTTCAAAGAGCTATCTGAAAATGCTTTTTATTTTAGACTGCAATGTAAGATACTTAAAGTTTTCTGGAGTACAAGATAAAGGGTAAAAAAAAAGATATTTTACTCTAAATCTGAACACTATATCCTTCTTGAAGTCTTCTATTATTTAGGTTTACGTTTTATCCATAACTTTCAAATATATCTCTATTATTTATTTATGAAAAATTCTTGTTAAAATATTTTGTCTTTCTTTCATAATTTTTTTTATAAAAAGCAGCATAAATATGTCACATTTTATATAAAAAAAATAAACCATTTTTTCTGTTATGTATGATTAGAAATGTATTTAATATTAAACATTGAAATATGTATTGGATTTTAAAACTTAAATTTATACTTTAAATAAAATTTAGAAAATGAGATTGGAATTAAAATATGTGCAGTTAAAATATTTGCTATAAACCGTCGTTCGGAAATTAATACTCTCCTTACACTTAATCAAGTGTTTATATAAAGAAAATTAAAATATCTGAATTAGTTTGATGTAATACATATTTATTAATCAGATCGACATAAATTGTATGTGATTTAGAGTACTATAAATTTATATCAATACACATAAAAGCCCTCAATTCTAATTTTAATCTCAGAACAGCCAAAATAATTTTAGACTTTCTTTACAAAATAAATGAATAATAAAATAAATGTTCTATGTGAATAAGAATTGTTTCATTTCAATAATAGTTATTTTTCTGAAATTAAAAAATATTTAATTTAAAGAATAACAAGAACTGTACACTGAGAAATAATTGACTTTTCAAAATGTCAATTTTTTAAGTTTATTTTTAACTTCATTACTTACTTTGTAAATTTTGGAAACAGCAATATTTTTTTTAAAAAAACAATATTTTAAAACACAAATAAGAAAAAGAAAATTTAAAAAATCATATTTTAAAAAATCATATTTTAACCATATACTTCCATTCAGACCCTTTTAAAATTAAATTATGATAAAAATTTCAATTCAGCAAAGTAGCACATTTTCTTTAAATAATACATAACGTAATAAATAAACCTATGTTTTTAAAAATCCAAAAATAAAGGCTCAAAAATTAATAAAAACAAGAAAAATTTACACCGTGAAAATTTTTTCGAGTTTTGCTCTTTTCTAGATGTGTGCATGTTACTTAAAATTAGATTATTGTTAAAGGTGAAAAACGATTGGAAGAAAACAAATGTAAAAAAGAGCACAGAAATCTCTGAAAAAAGATTATTACTTTGTATTAAATGAGCCTAAACTTAATTACATCGCCGTTTTCTGAAAATGCACATCGCAAATGAAAAAAAAAAAATCTGATTGCGCCTCAAGAAACAGCTGAACTTACTAAAATTCAAGATCAAGGCAAAAAATTTAAGTTTTGACGTGCACATTTTTAAATTTATTTTCCAGAATTTTACGATTTTTTCAATGCATCCTGAGGCATATTCAGTGGATGGAGGCAAAAACTGACGTTTAAGAACTGAAAAGGTAATTTTCATTTTGCCTCTAACTATGACAACTATTCGTGATAATGAAAGTTAAAGAATAGAAATTCTACTTTTTTTTTATGTAAGTGTAATATTTTATCTAATTTGTTTGGAGCATGCATTAATGCACAGTATGCATTAAAATTGCTATGTATATGTTAATTTATTATTAATTTCCCACTGTGTAACTTAAGGCTATTATACACCACTGATCAATAGCTATCTATCTACTATATTTATATTGATATCTATCTATGTATCTATATTTATATTTATATCTATCTATGTATCTATATTTATATTTATATCTATCTATGTATCTATATTTATATTTATATCTCTATCTCTATCTATATTTATAATTATATCTATCTATATTTATATTTATATATATATGTCTATCTATCTATCTATCTATATTTATATTTATATATATATATGTCTATCTATCTATCTATCTATCTATATTTATATTTATATCTATCTATCTATCTATATTTATATTTATGTCTATCTATCTATCTATTTATATTTATGTTTATATTTATATCTATATCTATCTATCTATTTATATTTATATATCTATCTATCTATATTTATATCCTTATATATATATATATCCATCTATTTATCTCTCTCTCTCTATATATATATATATATATTTATATCTTTATCCATATATTTATCTCTCTATATATATCTTCATCTATCTATACGCATATATATATATATATATATATATATATATATCTTATCTATATCTATATCTCTATCTTTGTTTCTTTTTTTTATCTAACTATATCTCCATAAATACGTATAAAGGAGAAAAGCGACTCACATACACACCAATTCATCAAGCGATTTCCAAAACTTATATAATACAACCTTGAAATTTAACAGGTGTGCTTTTTTTTCTCGAACAGAGCCTTACTATGAACAACTTTTGTTTAAGTAGACTGCAAAGGAAACACGGGATTGTTGCAATTTTAAAGATAAAAAGAATCTAGTTTTTGAGCTACCAGATAATGTGACTTGAACTTTGGCATGTATGTTTCTTATATATAGAAGAGATCCATTAAAAACGCGTTATGCAGAAATCGACTGAAATGAGAAAAATTGAGATTTTAGCTTCTTTAGAGATAACAATTTCAGTTTTTGAATTATGAAACTCACGTAATTTAAATTTGTCTAATACTTTATTTTTCTTTTTAGTAGAGATCGGTTGAGAAAGGATTTTGTAAAAGTTGACTTCCAAGGTGGAATTAAGGGTGAATAAAAAATGAATAATCTTCCATTTTAAAAATTTAAGTACAATATATTTTAAATCAAAAGGAGAAAAATTTTTAAATGTTTTCGGAAGCATTTAAAAGTTTAATTCTAGAAGTGAAACATAATAATTTAAAAACAATATACGGAGACGCTATATTAAACTATTTGGAAGCTCCTGTGGTACAAAGTTTGAGGCGCATGGGCTCAAGAGTCGAAAAACTAAAACAGTGAAATGATTCACTGATCTTAAACTCTCAAACAAAAAATATATAAAATATTAAAACTCAACACACAGCTCAAGAAAAATCTTAACTGTATTAGAAACCTTGTTCTAAAGAACTTACAATGTTGCTGTATAACTTTACACCTTGATTTCTCTTCTGCAAATTCATTAATCATTTCCGCCGTATCTTTGTTGTCCAAAACATCTTGTTCTTTAAATGGCTTTGATGTTCAATTTGTCTTCTCCCATAGTACATAAATAATTTTTAACCCGATTTAAAATAGAAAAAGAATTCTTACCTGATACATTTAATATCGGTATTATAAAAAATATTTTCAAAAGTATCTCTACATTATGGAAAGTAGAGATCATTTTTTTTTGAAACTCGATAAATTTCTAATGGGGGTTTCATTGTAATTCTGTTTTCCTTTAAAAATAGTAAAAATTGATTCGATTCCTCGACAAAATTTTGAAAATTCGATATCATCTTTGTAAATTTCCTTCAACTTTTGTATAACTTTCTTCTTAACTTTTTAACTTGTATTTTCTTACAAAATACAGTAAAGTATTTTATAACAGTTTCATAAATCTAAGCTTTTCGGGATAGTTCTGCTCTCACCCTATCGCATATGGCATAAAATAAATTCCCTATGAAATGTTCCCTTCTTTCTAAAGTTCATAACCGACTTCCTTACTTTCACCGAAAATAATCTTTCTCTTTTGATGCTTGCGAGCTTGGCAAGCTTCATCTTCGAACGAGAGCCTTGATAAATCAGCTGTTTCTTGTCTCACTTTTCGAAATTCGTTTTTGAAACTTTGGATGTATTTTTCTAGAAATTTTAGAAGACTAGATCCTTTTAATAATTCACATTTCAACTGTTTGTAATCATTGTCTTATAGCATTTATTGTCTGAAATATGGTATTCCAAATCACAGTCATCAGAGAAGATTCATATATGTTCATCTGTTCCCCAAGAAAGAAGTTGCCACCAGTATTGTCATTTTTTTTCCTCATTCGTATCACGAATTTCAACCAGGGCCTCTTTTATAGGCGTGTGACCAAGTCGTTCAACTCGTACGGAATATGCTCTCGCTGACCAACTTGTATGTAAAACTTTTTTCGTCGAACCTGCATGTTTATTCTTTTGCAGATATTTATTTAAAGTTTGCCAGAGAGGGGTTGACACAGAAAAAAAATGAATAATTTCTGTGAACAAGCATAAAATATTTAATCGCATTGCTACAAATTTCTGCTGCAAAGTTTACTACTATGATTTAAGAGTAACTGGCAGAGGGAATATAAACTGTGTTTTGACTGTATTCTTCAAAACGTGCCTGTATAATTGAATACCTCCCAGACATATTGAACGCATTACCAAATGATTGTCGTCTACAATTTTTAATATACAATCTAAATTTAGTTAAAATTTCATTTATTTTTTATTCATAATATGAAGAAGTATGTCCTTCTTTGTAGGTATGAACTGCACAAATCCTTCTTTAACTTCACCAGTAGATTAGATACATCTTAAGACGAATGTTAGTTGGTCAACTTGAGATAAGTTGGATTGGTGCAACTTCAAGAAAGCATAACGTATTCACATTGAGATACTCCAAACACGTCAAGTAATTGCCTTTCTTTAATGATTCATTACCTTCATCGTGGCCTCGGAATTTTTCTTTACAGTAGATATTATTCGTTTCACAATCATTCTCTCCAATGATGTTTTTCGTGTTCTTTTTTCTGTAATAGATGATTATCAATTCTATAAAATTTTGATACTTTTTGCAAAGTGCACATGATTAATATATATTCTTACGATATTTTGTGTATGGACAGAGCTGCTTTAACTGTTTTTCAGTTTTGCAAAAGAGTTATTAATTTAGATGATGTAGCAGAAAACAGTTTACAAAGGTAAGAGTAAACAACTTTGCTTGTTTCTGAAAATACTAGGGACCATTTTTTTCTTCCTTCATTCCATTTATTTTCCTTCTGTAAATAAAATGACTATAAGAAAGTACCTTGTTTTTGTACATTTGATCTTAGTCCTTACATACTGATTTCACTGTTTCGATATTACCAATGTTATTCGGCTTCTTTCTAATGAAATGGTCAATCACTAAATCTGATATCGTGAGAATGCTATACCATGTAGCATCCCATCATCAAAATCGGTAATTTTTTTCTTTATCTTCCTCACTTCCCCTACCAAGATTTGACTAAGTACTGGTTTGAACGTTTTTATTCTAACCTTTTTCTTCATTGTTTTGTTCGTTGTCAGTTGTGAATCATGGATCTCACTTAACTCTCACTTGCTTTGGAAAAATTACTGGAAGTTGAGACACATAGGGAATTATCCGAGGCAAATGACAACAACAATGAGGTAATGGCAATAAAAAAAAGGTATGCAGTTTATTTTTCTGACTTCCAACATAAGTTTTTCAGTACTGGAACAACAGTTATAAAACGCACCAATAACTGCGCTTTGCATATTTACTAAATTATTTGTATTGCTGCGAATTGCTATTCAGCAATAATTTTGCAGTTTCTCGATGAAGTTGTCCGTGAATTTTAAGTTTTCTCAATCCTTTCATTGACTATTTTAACTTTAAGAAATAACACCCAAATCTCTTCTGCACATGACCAGTATATTCTAGTTTATTGACTATATTGGGAGCACACATATTTTTTAACAGATTTATAGGCTTTGGAATCACCATCACCATAACAATCCATGTTCTGCAAATTTCCGGAGATTTTCTGATCTTCATGAGATATGCTACGACAGTCTACATGCATGAAGCAAAACCCTTATAATCACAACAAAGCATGAGAATTAGAATCAGCCCTGAACATTTGTTTCTTATAACATATCTTAAAAAATGTGACATTATTTTGATGTCCAAATTATTTTCAATGTCAATGGATATGAAACTAATACAACCATTATGAAACGAGTAACCACGTTTTTGCCGATTCCCATCTATCGCTACACCACAGCAGCTTGATAATTCCTTGGGTGAATGTTTAAATTCTTTAACCTAATTTTCTGCATTTTTCTTACTTTCTATAGAAGCTAGATGCACCCTGCAGAATCTTCAATTCTTGATTTTGAAGGGCTTTTTTGGAAAGTACAAAGGCAAGTAGAACATACCGAAAAGTTTATTTCTAGCAGTGTACTCTTTACCATTTGTTTTTAAAGCCAGAACAATTAGAGCTTAAATTCATTGTTAATCTTTTTAGATGAGGTAAATCCTTCAAAAAAATCTTAAAGTTATAGCATATTCCATACCTTGAGTCTTTTGTCAAACTGAGTTCATCATGTAAGCAAGATGGACAGCACAGTATTGCAAACCCAGAAATAAATGTCGTAATGTAATGATGTCCGAATATTTCATTACAATTTCCAAATTTTTTTTCTAAAATATCGTCCTTGAGTTCCTCTAGATCTGATGCATTCGCAGTTTTTCAGTTAAATATTACTTACAGCAGATATATCATTTTCAGCTTGAGTATCTATTACTATACGTTTGTTCGTATACATATTTCCTGCAATTTTTCGTTTTTTAGAGAGATATGTTACCATGAGCCATACTTTAAATGTTTTTAAAAACTTTAAAGGCAATTTAAAGTAGAATATAAATTTTCGCTATAAAAAGAGACCAAACATATAGCTTAGCAAAACACACGCAAGAATGTAAACAGAATCTGTTTGGCAAATTTTTATCAAGAGAGAACTATACTAATAAATCTAAGAATTAATGAAATTTAAATTATTAATTGCAAAAATGAGAAAAAAAGTGTAGACATTGAGTTAAAAATTGCGATTTTCTGCCACATCCAGATCACTTTTGCAGAGAGTGGTGTTTTTTAAAATCATTATAACTTTATTTTTATTTCACGTAAAGGAAAAAAACTGTTTTTGGAAGAAAAATGTTCAAACTAAAATATTTTTAAATAAAAAAGTTACCTCATGCAGTCGAAAAATGACCTTTTCAACGCAGCCATTCACCTTGTAACAATAAGAATAATATTTGTACACAGGATACTGGCTGGATCTCCATGTCCAGTGAAAAAGTAAATAAATCTGTCAGTGTTTATAAATTCTAAAAAAAAAAAGATAACAGACAGTATATTCAGTATTTTTCTTTCTTTCTTTTGATTTTCATATGGCGGAAACTAGTTCATTACAAATGTAACTGTTGGAATTCACTCGATTTTAATTTTCGACTTAAAAGTTCACTATTCCTTCTCATAACGTAACCATAGGAATTTCTTATTTTGGGGTTAGTTCATTGCTCCATTAAGAGAGGAAGCATAACATAAGTAGGGTTTAATCAAAGGCATCTATCATGAGTAACCAGATGTTTTGTCTTGGTACAACACATAGATTGAAAATCAAGTTCATGGAATTGCTCTCAGCAGATCAAATGTTGAGGCACCGCACACGCCGTTCCACCCCACGTCAACACCCGTGCTTTCCGCTGTTTCTTCCTCCATGCCTGGCACGCAGCTGGCTTTGCCCGCCTAAACCCCGCGTTTCAAGCCAATTTATTCAACCACCTCAGTTTGTCAACCCTTCACGTTCCCAGGTCCCAAAGCACCATGCCGCCTGCCCTCCACCACGAAAATCCAAAGTCCCCAATTTTGTAATTTTTAGTACCCCTTTAGATTACTACATAAGTTGTAATTAAAACTAGAATGTGATAACGTTTTTCCTTTAATTTTTATGAAATTATATAAAAAAATATCACTTACCTACCTTGGAATATAAATTTCATAAGCACTATTCAATTTTTTTCCGAAATTTTCACTGACAAAACATATTAATAAACTTTCAATTTAATAAAAAGTTATGACAAATAATATTTACAAAAGAAAAAAAAATGACAAAATTAAAATTAAATCTGTGTGTGAAAAATCCCGAAGCATGGAGAAACACTAAGTCCTACATTGCATGATTTGCCAGCACAAAATGTTTGCGTTTCTTTTGTTTACGCTCAGTTTGTGACTGAACACTTTGGCTTTTTTCACCCATTTCGTTCGTATTAAGAGTAGGAAAATGCCTTCAAAAGGATCTAATAATAATCTGAAGTCAAGGTTTTTGAACTAAGAAAAGTACGCGAAATATATCCGAAAGCAACAAAAACTGTAACAGAACTGACCCTAAAACCATAAAATACTCCACACTATAGAGAAAAAGAAAATAAGAAAGCATCAGGAGAGTTATTAGAAACGCAAATGTCTTATATCAAGTGGAAACTTTAAGAGCCGAGCTCTATTAGTTTACATTTCGATTATCCCCTCCCCCGCCACAGCGATTGAGCAAGATACCAAACCCAGACAGAATATAAACAAACTGAAGGTCAGGTTACTCAAACTACGTTCTGCTTCATTATAATGGACATAGGGTGCCATCTAGTGGTCATTTTAAATTGTTCCGGAAGAAAATGCATATATTCATTGCCCGTCCTCCAAGTCAGTTTTCATCAAATGCATATGTGCACCGCCCAGCCATGAAGCACCTTCGTCCCGAATGCATATATGACTCACCTGTCGCGAAGAAGTTTAAGCGATCCGCTTATTAGGAACTAACTAAAGCTGAATTTGAAACAAATTTATATGTAAGTACCAATTCTACTGTGGCGGCGTTCTTGCAAAAGTTATTATAAACCTTTAAAAAGCACAGAGGATTACAAATAATTTGATATTTTAACCCGTAGCTTGGTATATAAGTTTTCTCAAATATTTTCAACTTTTTAAAAACAATATATATCGATTATTTTGATTCGCATCTTTCTTTCTATATATAAAGAGGAAAATGAGTGTTAGTTCCTGAACTCGCACACACGCATGAGATAATATATGTTACTTATGATAGAAGTGAAAGATAAATTCAATACATGCCAGCTTTTCAATCCATAATTGGAAATTAAACGGTAAATTCTAAAGATGATAATGCAACATCATGACATGACGTAGGGGAGCGTAAGAGAATGGATTTGACGATCAATGCGGCTATGACCTTGGACTCGTGACGTATGTGTCACACACGTACATTATGTATTTTGATATCTTCTCTCGAGTGAGTCTGAGTTATATTATAAAAAACACATGTGTGGCAAAATATAGAACTAAAGCGTTGTGTAACAGAAATTGGGAGGCAAATTTGACACGCGGAAAATAAACTGAACGTCAACAAATTGGGTTTTCAGGTTTTCGCTAACTATTTCCACGCTTGATGCATTGCGTGTAACATTAAAAAATTCTTCTTGCCAATAATTGTTCGTACAATTGTTAAAAAATTCGCTTATCAAAGGCATTTTCTCTTGGAAAAAACTCATAGATTGCTTTCCTTACAAACCTCAGTTTGTGAGGCGTTTGAACATCCAATCTGATTCATGTAGTCATTTGTGAAGCCTAAGGCCCACATTAAAAAAATTGCTGTGAACAGCACTTTCATTATATTGGCCAGGTAGTACCCACTAATTCCGTAAAGCTCGAGTTCTGATCAAGGATTGCCTGCGTGGATTTTTGCATTTGGGCATCTAAAAAATACACTAGAATTTTAGAAACCATCTGTATGTATTATAATTCTAACAATTGAAATGAAGCAATAAGTAAGAAAACAGCAAGATAGTAGAGTAAGTAAAATATATCCGCAATAGTGCGTATCTGTAATATACATAAAGTAAATCGGGGAAAGTTGCCACATTTAAGGATTTTTCAATTTTAGTATACTGAAAATAAAAATAAAAAGACCATGAAAAAATACACTTTGTTTTTCAATATTTAATTGGTTATATATGCAAGTTAATTCTCTTCTTAGTATGAAAATAAATAAGAAATGCAATGTTAATGAAATTCATTTAATTGTGGCATGTTCCCCCATGTATATAGGAAAGATGCCATCAGTCATGGAGTAAGATTCAACAACACCACAGTCAATGAAAAAAAATAAGACAAACATTACCAAATTAAATGTGAAGTAAAAATAACTATAGAAAATAATAATAATAATAAATTCTTTCATAATTAGTTTGCAAAAAATAACAACAGTTAAGGTTCGAATGATAGCCTATACAACAATTCACACAATGCAAATGATTATCATTGCAATCTTCTTGCTACTATTTGTTGCATTCGATGCACTGAATCTAGTCACACTTGGGACGTTTTTTAGCATAAAAGTAGCCTTAATCCTTAGCACAAAAGTCGTCATTGTTATCCTCATCAAAACTGTCATCATTATTATCCTCACTGTCAACAACAACTGTCAACACTGTGTACAACTGTCACCACTGGTATCTAGGGAAATTTCTTCACTTGAGAATGACAAGCTAACAGGACTCTTTTTCTTCTGTTTTTTCGAAGATTTCTTGTTAGTTGTTTTGATATTATCCGCTTTTTTAGCTTTCCTAGGGTCTTTTCTCCATAGTTGCTCTCCTCTGTGATTCAATTCAGACTTCTGATGTCTGTTTTATGCACCCGGATGTCTTACGTTTTCCATCCAGAGAAATAGGTCTAATTGCTTCTGGACAGGAAATCCCTTGTTCTGCGATGGTGGAAGCAACCGATGGTGATAGTCCACTGCAATTAGCACTGCTAATGGAAGCAACTGCAGGTGTAGGCATGTCTCACGCTCAATTTGTGGAAGCTACATCTGTAACATTATTGGAACCATCAGAAACAGTAAACGCAAGGTTAATTGCCACTGGATTGCTTGCGGGTTGTAGGGGTAAATCTCAGTAGCTGAAAACCCAGAAGTACCATTTCCTAATGTGGCTATCTTGATCCAAGCTGCATTCAGAAGAGATCCAAACTAAAGTCTTGACCCTTTACGACTTTGTTGTGTATAAAGGAGCTCAGGGCTTGTCAGCAATATGTTTTTTGTGGTTTGTAAAACGAGCGATTGAGTGACTGTAAATACTGCACATTGCTAATCCTCGTCCTATGGAGATTCCCTGTGCCAACCTCACGGTAAAATTATTAATTTTAGTTATATTTTTACAATAATATACAGTGTTATAAAATGAAAAATAATAAATTTCATATCATTTATTTCTGAACCATGTGACGTCTTCCCCCAAGTATAGGGGGCAGATGCCACACGCTTACTTCTTTAGAACTGCAGTGATATGGAAGTTTCTACGTGTATTGAATATGTTCCATTATGCTTAACTCACTTATATTGATAATATCTTATTTAAAATAACAATCACGTTAATTAACTTGAAATATGAGGAATGGAATATTATAAAAGTTGTAATCATCACTTTAAATGCTCACCAGATCAAAAAATATGGCCGATTAAAGTTGATTAATTCAGATAAATTCGCAAGCCACACTCAATATCGGACCAGACTTTTCATACAAGTGGATCAAAATTGCTATCTATCGACACATAAAAGTACTATTAACAAATTGACATCCTTCCCCGAATTACCTTACATTTACACTCGCACACACACACACACACATATACACACACACACCACACACACACATATATATATATATATATATATATATATATATATATATATATATATATGCTTATTCTCTACAAACAAGAGAGACAAATATTCAACAATCATTCTGAAAAACACATGACAGTAGGAAAATCACACAATGAAGGCTGACATATGAGTAATCCAGATTAAAATTATAAAATAGATGCTGGCGTATTATAAAATACGCTGACTTAGGGACAGCGCCAATATATAAAAATGTAATTTATTTAAATGGGGTTGAACATGTTTTTTGGCCAAGCCAAACTTCCCCCTTTATGTAAATAATACTGAGCAAAAACATATTGAATGTAATGGATTGGAATATCTAAATCCATTGCAAAATAGAGGTAACTTCTTACCTGTAAAATTGCACTTAAAAATGCAGAGTCTGCATCAAATCTGGAGTGCAATAAATAAGTTATTGCCAGATTCTGGACCCTAATGCAGATTTAAATTATGTCAATGGCTGAAATGTAGCACTTAACAAAAGTAATAATAAGTAATTTTATCTAATATTAGAATATGGAGATAACTATAACTATGAAATATTTAAGTTTATAGTAATAAACTATTATCAATCTCAGAATTTTTAATCCTTACTATTTTGAATAGCTTTATTCATATAACTATTAATAAAATTTACTAGTACATTCGATTTAAGCAATATTTAGTAAAAATCTTTGTAGTTTCTTATTATTTCTGATTTTTGACACCAGAAATTTATTGATGTTGTATATAATTACTAACAATATTTGAATATAGAAACATGTACATTACTCACCAATGAGGAACTTTTTATAATATTGAAATTAATTTCTTCTTTTATCATAAATATTAGAAACCATTACATTATCTTTTAATTTGATAAGTATGTCAAGAAAATTTGCTTCATTGTTGTTACTATTTCTCTGTATTAAGTTAAGATATTGTGGATAAAAATTAATGTTAGGTATAAATTTGGCTTGTTTGCCAAAAATGATTATGTCATCTATATAACGATACATATAATATTTAGAATTATTAATGAAATTATTTTCAAAATAATGTTAATATAAATCGGCAAGACAGTTGCTCGCAGAGGCACCTTGTGGCAAACCTTTTATCTGCAGATAATAGTTACCTTTATGAAATATATAATTCTCTTTAAGTGCAAACCTAAGTAGTGGAAACCAAACGTACCAAATTAACATTACTTAAATTAATCTTTATGTAAATTTACAAGTATATTAATCAAATCTTCAATATTAATAGCTAAAAGATCTTCAAAATCTAAACTATAGACTGAATAAATCTTTTATCTTTCATTGGTTCAATAAGTGATTTACTATTTTAAGAATGGCCGTAGAGATTTACATTTATTTATTGTATCATGTAATACTTCATGAAGAATTTTGCCTGTTTTGCTGATATATGTATTAAAACCATTTGTAACTGTCCTAAATTTGAATGGGTCTTTATGAAATTAGGGAGTAAGAAATATATGTGGAAATTTAAAATTAATTATTAATTTGAATTCTTAACTGTTTTTGATAAGTCAAAATTCGATTATTTATTTCTTTACCTGAAACAGAAGACTTAATAAAAGCTGTATTATTATCAAAATAATTGTTGATCATTAAATTATAATAGTATTTACATATGAAGGCAAAACTTCCTGGCACTTTATCAACATAAACTATTATAAATTTGTTTTGTGTATTTTTAATCTGATTTTTAATATTATTAAAAAAGTTTTTATTATCTTCGGTACTCCCCAAAAGTTATATTTTATTAAGCTAAGCTGCGTAATTATTACCTTTGAATTCTGTGAATGCCTGTCTAGGCATACTATATTAATAGCTATTTTGTATATAAATCGCTCAATATCATTATATAACTGTTTTTTTATAAATTTATTATTATTCGAAATCACATTAATCTCTCTATATATATAATTCATAATAATTAATCTTTAATCATTATGTTTCTAAGATTGTTGTCTTTTACAATATTTAGGTCACCAGTAACAACATGCTTGTAATGTTCATCAAAGAATTCTTTAAATTTACTACAATTACATATTAAGTTATCTTGCTTTATAGGCACATTATAGTTAAAAATTAATCTATTTATTTTTTGTTGTATTTAAAAGCTTTTTTGATAGTAATATTTTGTATTGGGGAAGATGACATGTGTTTTTGAAAAATGTCAGAAAAATTAATATTATCATATGATTTATTCATATATAAAAGTGTACAATATTCTATTTGATAACCTGGTCTACATGTTAATTGTTAGAGCCGTAGTCTGATAGACGAATGGGTTACATTCTAGGGTTAATCAAAATTTGATATTAACTGCCTTTTTTAATCCTGTACATATAAATTATACATGTTTATATGCAGTTACACCAGAAAAATTGTCCGTCCACCTTTTTATTCATTACATTCCAAAGCTTTTGTAACCATGGTATTTTTAGTTGTTAATAGAAATCAGTTTTTTTTTTAAAAATTGAAAAATTAATATTTTTAAAAGTTATGAGATTTATATATGGTACAATATCCTGTTTGATAAACTTTATTTGCATTAGTAATTTATGTTTATATTTTAAGTATTTGTAAAGATCTTTTTATATCACACACGCACACACACACACACACTCATTATCATCATCAATACGTAATATTATATATATATATATATATATATTCGCATTTAGGTTATAAATAATAAAAATATAAAATAAGTTTCTCGTTATGCGAATTCTTTGTAAATACTCTGTAGTCTTTAAAAAACAATAATTAAATATATCTATTTACTGTTAAATCCATCTTTTTATTTTTATATATGTGTATAATAATATCTCTATCTGTTTACGATGGACAAGAATGGATATGAATTTTGGTACAATATGAAGTTTGCATAAGAATTTATCTTATAATATTTGTTTTATTTTATCAGTTCTCTTTGTGCAAATTGGATTTTGAAAGACTTAAGCTTCTTAATTTCAGCTTTACGTCTTGTTGGGAATAGCAACTTCCAGCTTTACTATAAATACTTTGGATATATTATGTTTTTAAACATATATATTTTAGCTGCCCAAATTCAAATGATAGATCTTGCTTTCATCTTGCTTATTTCATCATTTTACAATACAATATTTTCAATTTTTGTTATCAACATTGATGTATTTTAGGGTCATTTGATACTATATATATATGTGTGTGTTTGTGTGTGTGTGTAGAACTCTTTGCTTCATTTAATTACTTTTACGTTAGATTATATAACATTTTTTTATATTCTTTTAATTATAAAGTTTTTCATTTTTATTTAAATGATTAAAATGCAACTATTGCTAAGAATTTTTTACACAATTTTAGAATATTAAAAGATAAAGAGAGGCTGTATTTTTTTTTAAAAAAAGAAATTACTGTTAAAACAATTCACTAATGAATAAATGATGTATGCTGTTCACATAAAAAAATATGCATATTTATCATAGTTATCATTTAGAAGTCTTTTGAGTTCACAGTCGATAAAATAATACTCGGAACAAGTGCTACATTCATTTTTTTTATAAATCATAATTGTATCTCTTATTTTGTAAATATCCATCATACATATTAACTAAACTAATTAATGTTTACAATTTTTTTTTGTTATTCGAATGAGGTACCAATTAGCATTAAACTTTGTCAACCTGTTAACTTGTTTTAAGTTTTATGAAATCATTTTGTTACAACTTTGAAGTATTTTCTTTAAAGACAGTAAAAATGATAGTTCATTGTATGCATAACACCGAAAAAAGCATGTTTAAATGAATATAGAAAATATCAAAATATTTCCACAATTATTTAAGTTTTTTTAATTACTGTACAGTAAACATATTTTAATGAAATATTGTCATCAAATTAACAGAACATAAGAATGATGATACATTAGAGCTTAATATAAGAGATGCATAAACAATTTTTAGTACCCTTTTCATTAAATGCGTATACATAAGAATTTATTAATAAATATCTCATATATTCAAAGAAAGAAATTTCTTATCTTTTAATAAAAGTAATCACAAAAACTAAATCTTACAAAATCATATGAATCATCATTAAATTAAAAAAAAATTTTTTTGTCATAGTTTACACATAAACTACAAAGAAATGTAAGCTCTTAATGTAAGGTCCAACCAAAAAAAAAACTAATTAAAAAAACTCCTGAATTCCATAAAACAGGATTTTTTTCCTACTCCACAGTAATTCTAATAAACCATCTTGTACACCAGACTTACAAACCGATACCCTCTGTCCACGAGCAATCAGAAAAGAAAGAAATAATGAACAAATTCAGATGCCCAGTCACATCCTTCCCTGTGGTCCATTTACCTTGACCACTGCAATAAGAAAAGGGTGAAGCGGAGTGGGAGGCAGTATGTAAGGCAAAGAAGATGAAAGAGAACTACAAGAAATCCTCTTCTCCCCTCTTTCCATCATCATCTTCCTTTTGAAGATGATTCCAAAAAGGAAGCCTTAGAATATATACTGAGGGGCAGAGAGGTGTATGGTTACGTGATGTTAACGTATAACCAACAGACGATTTCTGTAAGCCAAAGTTTCTCTTCCTCGCCCTTTTTTGTGCCCGTAAGGGAAGCAGGATGTTTATAAGTTTTCAATAAACGACTGGACGTGCTCAGGATGAGAAACCTAGTTAAAATTAGATGTCTGTATCAAGAGGTGTTGGTTTAGAATCTATATACTTCTTTTATTTCCTTTGTTTTATTTTTATTTATATGTATTATTTATCATTTTCTGCTACTCAAAAATGACTGGAAAGATATTTCTTTTAGTTATGTTTGCTTCAAAGAGCTATCTGAAAATGCTTTTTATTTTAGACTGCAATGTAAGATACTTAAAGTTTTCTGGAGTACAAGATAAAGGGTAAAAAAAAAAGATATTTTACTCTAAATCTGAACACTATATCCTTCTTGAAGTCTTCTATTATTTAGGTTTACGTTTTATCCATAACTTACAAATATATCTCTATTATTTATTTATGAAAAATTCTTGTTAAAATATTTTGTCTCTTTCTTTCATAACTTTTTTTTAAAAAGCAGCATAAATATGTCACATTTTATATAAAAAAATTTAAACCTTTTTTTCTGTTATGTTTGATTAAAAATGTATTTAATATTAAAAATTGAAATATGTGTATTGGATTTTAAACCTTAAATTTATACTTTAAATAAGATTTAGAAAATGAGATTGGAATTAAAATATGTGCAATTAAAATTTTTGCTATAAACCGTCGTTTGGAAATTAATACTCTCCTTGCACTTAATCAAGTGTTTATATAAAGAAAATTAAAATATCTGAATTAGTTTGATGTAATACATATTTATTAATCAGATCGACATAAATTGTATGTGATTTAGAGTACTATAAATTTATATCAATACACATAAAAGCCCTCAATTCTAATTTTAATCTCAGAACAGCCAAAATAATTTTAGACTTTCTTTACAAAATAAATGAATAATAAAATAAATGTTCTATGTGAATAAGAATTGTTTCATTTCAATAATAGTTATTTTTCTGAAATTAAAAAATATTTAATTTAAAGAATAACAAGAACTGTACACTGAGAAATAATTGACTTTTCAAAATGTCAATTTTTTAAGTTTATTTTTAACTTCATTACTTACTTTGTAAATTTTGGAAACAGCAATATTTTTTTTAAAAAAACAATATTTTAAAACACAAATAAGAAAAGAAAATTTTAAAAAATCATATTTTAAAAAATCAAGTATATTTTAACCATATACTTCCATTCAGACCCTTTTAAAATTAAATTATGATAAAAATTTCAATTCAGCAAAGTAGCACATTTTCTTTAAATAATACATAACGTAATAAATAAACCTATGTTTTTAAAAATCCAAAAATGGAACATACCAAAAATTAATAAAAACAAGAAAAATTTACACCGTGAAAATTTTTTCGAGTTTTGCTCTTTTCTAGATGTGTGCATGTTACTTAAAATTAGATTATTGTTAAAGGTGAAAAACGATTGGAAGAAAACAAATATAAAAAAGAGCACAGAAATCTCTGAAAAAAGATTATTACTTTGTATTAAATGAGCCTAAACTTAATTACATCGCCGTTTTCTGAAAATGCACATCGCAAATGAAAAAAAAAAAATCTGATTGCGCCTCAAGAAACAGCTGAACTTACTAAAATTCAAGATAAAGGCAAAAAATTTAAGTTTTGACGTGCACATTTTTAAATTTATTTTCCAGAATTTTGCGATTTTTTTCAACGCATCCTGAGGCATATTCAGTGGATGGAGACAAAAACTGACGTTTAAGAACTGAAAAGGTAATTTTCATTTTGCCTCTAACTATGACAACTATTCGTGGTAATGAAAGTTAAAGAATAGAAATTCTACTTTTTTTTATGTAAGTGTAATATTTTATCTAATTTGTTTGGAGCATGCATTAATACAGTATGGATTAAAATTGCTATGTATATGTTAATTTATTATTAATTTCCCAATGTGTAACTTAAGGCTATTATACACCACTGATCAATAGCTATCTATCTACTATATTTATATTGATATCTATCTATGTATCTATATTTATATTTATATCTATGTATCTATATTTATATTTATATCTATCTATGTATCTATATTTATATTTATATCTCTATCTCTATCTATATTTATAATTATATCTATCTATATTTATATTTATATATATATGTTCATCTATCTATCTATCTATATTTATATTTATATATATGGTATGTCTACCCATTCATCTATCTATCTATATTTATATTTATATCTATCTATCTATCTATATTTATATTTATGTCTATCTATCTATCTATTTATATTTATGTTTATATTTATATCTATATCTATCTATCTATTTATATTTATATATCTATCTATCTATATTTATATCCTTATATATATATATATCCATCTATTTATCTTCTCTCTCTCTATATATATATATATATTTATATCTTTATCCATATATTTATCTCTCATATATATCTTCATCTATCTATACGCATATATATATATATATATATATATATATATATCTTTATCTATATCTATATCTCTATCTTTGTTTCTTTTTTTTTATCTAACTATATCTATAAATACGTATAAAGGAGAAAAGCGACTCACATACACACCAATTCATCAAGCGATTTCCAAAACTTATATAATACAACCTTGAAATTTAACAGGTGTGTTTTTTTTCTCGAACAGATCCTTACTATGAACAACTTTAGTTTAAGTAGACTGAAAAGGAAACCGGGGATTGTTGCAATTTTAAATATAAAAAGAATCTAGTTTTTGAGCTATCAGATAATGTGACTTGAACTTTGGCATGTATGTTTCTTACATATAGAAGAGATCCATTAAAAACGGGTATGCAGAAATCGACTGAAATGAGAAAAATTGAGGTTTTAGCTGCTTTAGAAATAACAATTTCAGTTTTTGAAATATAAAACTCACGTAATTTAAATTTGTCTAATACTTTATTTTTCTTTCTTTTTAGTAGAGATCGGTTGAGAAATGTTTTTGTAAAAATTGACTTTCAAGATGGAATTAAGGGTGAGTAAAAAAGATGAATAATCTTCCATTTTAAAAATTTTAAGTACAATATATTTTAAATCAAAAGGAGAAAATTTTTAAAATGTTTTTGAAGCATTTAAAAAGTTTAATTTGTGAAGTGAAACATAATAATTAAAACAATATACGGAGACGCTATATTAAACTATTTGGAAGCACCTGCGGTACAAGGTATGAGGCGCATGGGCTCAAGAGTCTAAAAACTAAAACAGTAAAATGATTCACTGAACTTAAACTCTCAAACTAAAAAAATATAGATAATAGTAAAACTCAACAGCTCAAGAAAAATATTAACTGTATTAGAAACCTTGTTCTAAAGAACTTACAATGTTGCTGTATAACTTTACACCTTGATTTCTCTTCTGCAAATTCATTAATCATTTCCGCCGTATCTTTGTTGTCCAAAACATCTTGTTCTTTAAATGGCTTTGATGTTCAATTTGTCTTCTCCCATAGTACATAAATAATTTTTAACCCGATTTAAAATAGAAAAAGAATTCTTACCTGATACATTTAATATCGGTATTATAAAAAGTATTTTCAAAAGTATTTCTACATTATGGAAAGTAGAGATCATTTTTCTTGAAACTCGATAAATTTCTAATGGGGCTTTTATTGTAATTCTGTTTTCTTTTAAAAATAGTAAAAATTGATTCGATTCCTCGACAAAATTTTGAAAATTCGATATCATCTTTGTAAATTTCCTTCAACTTTTGTATAACTTTCTTCTTAACTTTTTAACTTGTATTTTCTTACAAAATACAGTAAAGTATTTTATAACAGTTTCATAAATCTAAGCTTTTCGGGATAGTTCTGCTCTCACCCTATCGCATATGGCATAAAATAAATTCCCTATGAAATGTTCCCTTCTTTCTAAAGTTCATAACCGACTTCCTTACTTTCACCGAAAATAATCTCTTCTTTGATGCTTGCGAGCTTGGCAAGCTTCATCTTCGAACGAGAGCCATGATAAATAAATGTTTCCTTTGTCTCAATTTTCGAAATTCTTTGAAACTTTGGATGTATTTTTCTAGAAATTTTAGAAGACTAGATCCTTTTAATAATTCACATTTCAACTGTTTGTAATCATTGTCTTATAGCATTTATTGTCTGAAATATGGTATTCCAAATCACAGTCATCAGAGAAGATTCATATGTTCATCTGTTCCCCAAGAAAGAAGTTGCCACCAGTATTGTCATTTTTTTTCCTCATTCGTATCACGAATTTCAACCAGGGCCTCTTTATAGGCGTGTGACCAAGTCGTTCAACTCGTACGGAATATGCTCTCGCTGACCAACTTGTATGTAAAACTTTTTTCGTCGAACTCTGCATGTTTATTCTTTGCAGATATTTATTTAAAGTTTGCCAGAGAGGGGTTGACACACAAAAAAAATGAATAATTTCTGTACCAGCATAAAATATTTAATCGCATTGCTACAAATTTCTGCTGCAAAGTTTACTACTATGATTTAAGAGTAACTGGTAGAGGGAATATAAACTGTGTTTCTTTTGACTGTTGTCTTTACAATATTTAGGTCACCAGTAAAAAATTTTGTAATGTTCACGAATTTTTTAAATTTTTCCAAAAAACATATTGTTTTTCTTGTTTATAGGCACATTATAGTTAAAATTAATCTATTTTTTTTTGTTGTATTTAAAAGTTTTTTTGATAGTAATATTTTGTTTTGGGGGGAAGATAATTTTTTTTTAAAAAATGTCGAAAAAAAATATTATCATATGATTTTTTCATATATAAAAGGTACAATATTCTATTTTGATAACCCTTATTTACATTAACTTTTATGTTATGTTTGTGTTTCAAAAATTTGTGAATGTCCTAATTTAAATGAAAGATGGAATCTTTAATTTTATGTGAAATTATAATTTTCTGTATTACATATTTTTTTATTGAGCCCAAAAAACAAAAAACATTTAATGGTTTTATGTTAAATTTTTATAAAAGTTTTACAAATATCTAAAATACTATCTAAAAGGGGATTTTTTGGTCTCTACTTAATATTTTTGTTATATATATATATATATATATATATATATATTTATTATTATATATATATATATTTTTATTGTATGTATAAATTAGAATATATAGAATATAAAATAACAGTGAAGAAGTATGAACCTACAGTGCTAAGGCAGGAAGAAATTTTAATTCACCAAACACAAAAAAATGAATACAAAAAGTTTTTTTCGATAAAACGGAGACCATTATAATTTCTAAGGCTGTCGCGAATTGGGCCAGTGAATTAGGTTAGAATGTTTCACGGATCCTACATTCCCGACAGAAAAAAATTTTCGACATAATAGGAAAAAAAAAAAAAAACACCAAGTTGGTTGCCAATGCAACACGGGGAAGAAAACCTGATACTATATTAAAAAGAAGTAAGAAAGGAGAACAATAAGAATGTCTCAAGGAGAGGAAAAAAAAAAAATAAATAAAATATAAAATTAAAAAAAAAAAAATTACGTGTAAAAAAATTACTGGAAATCGAAAATTCAACCTTCCAGAATAAGTCCCCATAAAGATAAAATAATTGGGAAAAAACTATTCAAAAAAAGGAAAAAAAGTGGCGCACCTGATATTTATTTTAATTTAAAAAAAACCACAAGATTTTTTAAAAAAACTAAATAAAGGAAGATTAAAACGATGATGAGCAAATTTAAGAATAGATAAAACAATAAAAAAATATAAAAAATTAAAAAAAATTGAATGAGATTATATTAATCGATATATTGCAATTAAAATAGGCGCTTACAATTTTTTTTTTTTTGTTTTGTTTTTTTTTTTTAAAAAAAAAACTAAAAAAAAAGAATTTTTAAAAAAAATAATGAACTAAGAAAAAAAATAAATTAGAAATAGAAATATATTTATAAATAAATTTATTGATAATTGTATTTTAAACAATTATTGCAAAAAAATTTACAAAAATTTTGTTTTAAAATGTTATGTAAAAAATCATTGTTTCTTTTTAAAAAAGTAAGATAATGTTTTAAATATAGATAGGTGTAGGTTACTTCCCCAAAAAGGCAATTTTTTAATGTTAAAATCAAATGTCTCTTTTATCAAAAAATATTACAATAGCAAATTATTCTTAACTTTTAATTAAAGGTCCAAAAAATTTCCCTTTAATTCCATTATTATAATTATTTTTTTATTTTAATTTTTATATGGGGGAAATAATTAAATTAAACAAAAGTCTACTATATTACTAAACATAATTAATTCATCTATGTATCTAAAAAGTAACGAGATTCATAACTAATACTTTCATTTTTTCATAAAAGGCAAGTAGATTTTTTGTTTTCCCTTTTGGGGTGGAAAACCCTTTTAAGGGGGCTGATAAAAAGGGTATTATGGAAAATATTTTTTTTTAATACTAATTCAAATAATAGAAATAAAATTTTAAATAATATTTTTAATATCCTATTTTAAAAAAAAGTATTGGCTATATGCTATTTTAAGAATCTTAAACATGTTTCTATATCTATGGAATTAAATAAATCTTCAAAAATCATAGGTATACGCAAAAATTTAATTTTTTTACCTTGCATGTACTTAATAATACCCATACTATTTTTAAACCAGTAATAGAATTATAAATTTTTGTCTAATGTAGATAGAATAATATTTTGTAGTTTTTTCCCCGGGAAGGTAATATAAGTTTTAAAAAAAATTGTAATAGTTCAAAATTTTAAACCAGGAATTTTATGAAATTTGGGGAGTTGGGGAAAAATAAAGGGAAATTTTTAATATCCAGAATACGTAAAACTTTTTTTTAAAAAGCAGAAAATTCGTTTTTAAAAATTTCTCTTTTGTTTGAATTAGATTTATAAAAGAAAAATTTTTATAAAAATGTTTGTTTAGCATGTTATATAAACCTTTTGGGAAAAAATTTACATAATTCCCCGGAAATTTTTATCGACATAGACAATAATAAAGTTCTTTTTTGTAGGTGTGCAATTTGGTTCTAAAATATTATTGTAAGTTATAATTATTAGTTTTATAGTTAATGTTCAAAGTCATTTAATACTTTGCATTTAAATTCATTAAAAGCTACAATGGGAAAAACTTATATTTAATAGCAAATTTTTTGAAAATGAAATTACTAATATCTTTAGAAATTTGATTTTTAATAGCATTATTATTATTAGAGATCTTTAAATTTCAAAACTATCCCTTTTTGGACATTATATCTTCTAAGAGTATTATCTTTAACTATATTTAAATTCCAAGTTACCCCCATGTTTTGGATGATCATTTACATATTCAGAAAAATTTCTTAAAAATTACAAACAATAATATTTTTTTTTGCAAATCATTAATATCATTGAAATTTAAAAAAATTTAGCTACCTATTTTTATTGTATTTAAAAAGCCTTCTTAATGCAAATGTTTTTTTTAAAAGGCAGGAAAATGAACAAAACTTTTTAAAAAATACTTGAGAAATTAACGTTATTTTTAAAGTTTTTATTCATGAACAGAACGGTACAATACTCAGTAGAACTATTTACTAAATCTATGCCTTTAATATTGAATTTATGAATGAAAAAATTTAAACCAATATCCTTAATAATATGTAAGGAGACAGTCTAAAATCATCCCTTTTGAGGTTTAATTCTCTAGTATCCCCAATTTTTATTTAAAAACAAACATGAAATGCTTGATTTGTTTAATTTTTAAAAGATTTTAAAAAATTTCTAAAAAAAATCTTTAAATTTAGAATCTATCTCCACATGAAGTCTATTAGCTCTCCTCTTCCTATTACCCTTTTTTTCCCTTTAACTTTATGTGTAAAGTCACCATTATAAAAAAAAACCTTTTTAATCAGAATGTTGAATGCTAAGTAAAAAAATTTTTTTCCCAAAAAGAATAGTATTTTTAAAACCCATGGATATATAGTGTTATAAAATTAATAAAGTGGTTTTCACAACCCCAAAACTTTTTTGGGAAAATGTGGTACCATTCTGAGAACAGAAAATCGACATTATCCAAAACCATGCAAGTGAAAATACCTAAGTTCAATTTTATTAATATTGTTAATATGCTTGTAATTTTTTGGGAGATTAATAAGAATATTTATATTTTTACTTGTTTGGCCAATATATTTAAAAAACACAAATTTTTCAATTCCCAAAAATAAAAAAATGCAATTTTGTTGTCTTACATAAGAAAAAATTTGGGTGTTTTAAAATATTGCCTTTTTTTAACATTGGGCATGTTTTTTCATCTACTATTATTACATTTTTTTATAACGAAAAAAAAATTTTGTGTTGATATTGCCTTTGTAACAGCATAATCAATGTTTGTGGGAAACAAAAGATTTTTGAGAGTTTAATCTATTAGAAAAATAACCAGGGGTTTTTTTTTATTCTGAGAGTTATTGGTATCATAATTATAAATTTTTATAAATTATTATGCCTAAAAAATTTGTATTCCAGAAAGTTCTAGTCCTTTTAGGGGGTTTTCCACTACCCAATTTGTATTAACTACTGAAAAAAATTTTAACCACTAATCATGTGATTCATTGTAAGACCTTTTTACAAAAATTTAATGTATCTCAAATCAAAACTAAAAAAGAAATAACTTTATCAAAGTTCACAAAAAAGAAAAGGAACAAAAATATTCCAATGTATAGAACTGGATACAGTATATCAAAACAAAAAAATTACCTCAACCAAGAAAGGGCATCTACATCAGGAAGTCTATTCAGTACAAGAACTAATATTCAAAAAAATATCTAACAGACAAATTATGGAACTTTCTATCAAAAGCAAATACCATAAAAATGCATCACCGAGAAAAAACCCCCAAAAAACTTTTATCTTTGTTGCCAGTCACTTTAAAAAAAATTTTAACTACAATTATAATTATTAGAGAATAAGTAATGTGTAAAAATAATTAGAATGACATAAAACAACAAAATTACTGGGAAAGGGAAAAATATTTGAGATACAAAAAAATCCAAGAAAATATGTGTAAATATACACAATGAATAAATAAAAAAAAGACACTAAGCAAAAAAAAAAATTTTCAAAAAATTAAACATGACAAATAAATTTATCAAAAATAAATCTAAAATGAAAAAAGAATGTAGTCAACATAAAAAAAAAGACAATGTAAAAAATCATTAATGAATAAAAGAAATTAAAAATATAGTGGGGGGTCTGAATAAAACAAAATAATATAAAAATATAATGTTAAAAAATATATATCCTGGGATAGTATAAAAATGGATACAAAAATCCATAAACCAAACACATTTAAAGAAAAAGTATGCAACAAAATACACACATAAGAATAAGAAAAATTAAAACTTAACTCAATGTAGAGAAAGTATAGGAAAAATAACCATTTGTTGTAACAGTAATTATTACAACAATAGTTATAAGCATTTTGCCAGAAAATAACATACCAACATATAATATCAAAATATTCTAGCTTTAATTGGGGCAACGCAGCCAAAATTAATACCTGAAAATACATAGTAATATAAAATAACAGTGAAGAAGTACTAGAACCTACAGTGCAAAAAGCAGGGAAAAAATTTGGGAATTCACCAGACACAACAAATGTAGATACAAAAAAGTCTTTGGACTAAACTGGAGACCGATTATGATTTATAATTAGTCCAGTGAATTAGGGTTAGCAATGTTTTACGGATCTTACCTTCCCCGTACAGCAGAAACTTTCGACATAATAGGAAGAAAAAAAACACCAAGTTGAAAAGTTAATCCTAATACAACTCGTAGAAGAAAAACCTGATAATATATTAAAATGAAGCTAAGAAAAGAGAACAATAATGAATGTCTCAAGGAGAGGAATAAAAAAATAAATAAATAAAATATAAAATTAAAAAAAAAACAACTTACGTGTAAAATAATTACTGGAAATCGAAAATTCAACCTTCCAGAATAAGCTCCCTACGCGAAATGACGTAAAGAAATTGGAAAGACTATTCAAAAAGGAAAAATAGTGGCGCCACCTGGATATTTATTTTGCAATTAAACAAACCACTAAGATTTTTTTTAAAATAAACTAAATAAAGGAAGTATTAAAAACGATAATGATCAAATTTAAGAATAGATAAAATCCAATAAAATATATAACAAATTAAAAAAACTTGAATGAGATTATATACTAATCGATATATTGCAATTAAAATAGGCGCTTACAATTTTTTTTTTGTTTTGTTTTTCTTAAAAAAATAAACTAAATAAAAGAATTTTAAATAAAATAATGAACTAAGAAAAAATATATTTAATTAGAAATAGAAATATATTTATAAATAAATTTACTTGGATAATTGTATTCTAAACAATTATTGCAAAAATTCACAAAATTACTTTTTTTTAAAAAATGTTATCAGTAACTAAATCATTGTTTCTTTTTATAAAATTTAAGATAATATTTCTAAATATTGATGGGTGTAAGGTTACTTCCCAAAAGGCATTTTTATAATGTTAAAATCAAATGAGCCCCTTTTTATTAAAAAATATTACTTAATAGCAAATTATTCTTAACATTTAATTAAAGGGTTTCAAAAAGTTAGCTGACTCATTATTATAATTAGTTTTACTAATCTTAAATAGTGGGATAATAATTAAGGTTAGGAACAAAAGTCTACTATATTACTAAACATAATTAAGTCATCTATGTATCTAAAAAAGTAACAAGATTCATAATTAATACTTTCATTTTCATAAAAATGGAAGTATATATTTGCTAAGCATTTGCTAGCTGGTCCCCATTGTGGTAAACCTTTATGGAAAAAAAATGGGAAAAACGATTTTAAAAAAATACCATAAATTCTTAAAAAATACGCTTCACTTATCTCTACCATTTATATTGCTAGTAAATAAATACGGACATGTTTTAATTCTTCGAACAAAAAGTAAGTTTGAGAGAAAAAAAAAAAGAGTTTTACCATTCTCCGATGAACTAAAAATTTTTATTTTATGTGAATCCTCTTTTAAATTTTTAAAGAAGATTAACTCAAACCATTAAGTACTAAAATGCAACTTAGTACTCTAACTTATTGCATTATTGTATGAATTTTACTAAACAAAAAGTCGCAATACACATGTGTAAGCCTATTAAATTAGTTTTTCTTTTTACTTTCAGTCTTAAATCATTTTTTAAAAGAAAGTATTACTTTTTATTCCATTAATTTTCATTTCATTTTATTTCTGGTACAGAAAAGCTATTTTCATTTAAATTTATTCATTCAGAAATGAAACACATATTCCGTAACATGCTTTCCTTTGCTTTCGAATGCATGATAAGAGGATCAGAGTGGATACACAAATTACAATCTAAAATAGAGTGATACTTCACTAAATGTACATTTTCCAACATGTTTTGAACTACGAGATGAAATTGCTTGTAATGTTAAACTAAGAAGTTATGAGGTAAAGTAACTGATTTCATATAAAACATATTATCCGTTACGTTTTACCTTTTGATGTACATTTATTATTTAGAATTTTTACAATATTTTTATCGTTTTGTTCTTTCTTAGAAACGAAAAAAAAAATTACAAATTGGAGCAAAAGGCTGAAAAATTGCAGAATAAAAATATCATTCAAGGAAAAAGGGTAAAACTTGTCAGAAAACTTATTTTTTCTCTCGCACACTTCCTCGAAAATAAATTGCTAAAATTGAACGCAACTTGATTTAGAACATTTGAGGATGAAATATCAGTTCGTAGAGAAGTAAAATAATATCCAAAATTATGAAGTTTCTAAGAACTTCAGGGTGGAATGTAGATAAAAGTTATTTTTAGATTTGGCATTTTTTTCAGATTTCATGGGGAAATAGCAATTTTTTTCTGACCCAATGTTTATTTTGATAACCCAGATATAATCTAATGTGAAAGTATTCCGACACATTCACGTATTTTCTACATAATGGTATTCGTAATTTAAAATTGGCAGCGGTTTATAAAAAAAACAGACTTTTCTCTTATTATATATCTTTCCTTGTTCTTGTTGAAAAATCTTATTAATATTTCGTTTTAATATTCAATATGAATTTAGAATACTTGTGTTTAGTTTGCTTTCAGTTGTTTTTCCTTAATTGTTTAAGTGAGATATAAAATTTCTATTCCTTTTTAAAAATAATTTCTGAAGCATGTTGGAAAAATATCTTTGGTACAATGGTGCATTGATAAATGATTGACTTTAATTATTTTCGAATGCTCAGCTTTAGAAAACGACGAGTATCTGATTAAGAACAGTGTAATTACTAAATTTATTCGGAAGTATCATAAGAGAAGAATGAACATGCATTATGTTAGAGAGTATGCTGATAAGTACAGTTGAAGAAAGTAAAATAATAACAAAGAATACGTGATTCAAAAAAGTCATTATATTTCTTTTGAAATTACTGTTTCGAAGTACAAGCTTGTTGAGTGCAATTAATACTCAATCGTTTTTCATTTGTAATTCAATTCAATCCTAAATTTATGACTTCATAGGGAAAATGATGCAAAAAACAGCAATTTATTGAACTATATGGAATCTTTTTTGATCTTTAAAAGCTTTATTCTTCGTCAAAATAATTATGTAACAGAAAGTCAGTTATTATATTATTTTTAGAATTAATACAACTCTTATTTCTCTTAATGTTAAAAAGTGTTCCATTAATTTCCTTAAGTTGAAATAATTTCCCTTTATATGCTTTATGGTTTGCATTTTACATTAATAATTTGTTTGCAATTTCTTATTTTGCTATTGCCAACAACTGTCAATGGTCTTGCGATCAATATTATCATTCGCCAAAACAAATGCCAACTTTACCTAAGGATACTCTGATCAACACTTTAGAGAAAAATTTATTTATCATATTAATATATTTAAATCATTTAATAATTTGTTTCCAATTCTCGAATAACAGAAATGGTTCCTTTTTTCTAGAGGCAATATTGATGAAATTTGTTGTTTTATTCCAGAAAGTGGTAAAAGAGATTGATTTGTAATGGACTTTTTGGGCAAAATTCTTTTTCTAAAAAAATGAGCGCATTTTTGCTGAATGCACAAAACTTATTATATATCATTATGACTGCTATTGTATAAATACACTACATTAAACTTCATTAAAAAATAAGCATAGAAAAATAAATTCAGGTTTATTCGTAATTCCCTCCAGGGCTTTGAAATGCTAATTTCAGAAGAAAAAAAGAAAACTAAGGGGAATACATCAAAAAAGTACATTTAGAAGAACAGAAACATTTCAAGTTATATTTTCATTTTTCGGAAGTGCTTTTTGTTTGAGACCTTGGTCACATGGTGTACATCAGTGTGATAGTCCCGTTTCTAGTGCGATAGTCCACAGGTATACCTAACATGGTACTGTTCACGTTATTGACACCACATGTTATCCTTTCATGCAGTTCTGCTACATCACGCTGGAAGGGGGTGAAAAATTTTATGTAAAAGACATGGCGTACATCAGTGTGGTAATCTAGTTTCTGCCACAGGTCTGTTCAACATGGCACTGTCCACGTTATTGATACCACGTGTTATCCTTTCACTCAGTTCTGCTACATCACGTTGCAAAGGGGATGAGTGAAAACTTTGTTTTATGTAAATGACCAAGTGTTCGGATAACACGGATAACACGTGCTGTCAACAACGTTGGTAATACCATGTACAAAGTGTGTCAGTAAGTGGACTATCAAATTGTTGTATGCTTTGTAACCAATGCTTCACACATAGAACACATGTAAGGTACATAAATAAAACTTCAAACTATTTCCGTTTTCAAATTGTTTTATTTATTTATTTTTTTGCTGTATTCAATTTAGTTTCTTAAATATTGCGATTTGAAACCCCGGAGGGAATTATGAATAACCATTAAATTATTTTCCTCAGATATAAATTTTATCCTAATGAGTTCTTGTATAACATTTTGCCACATTTTTCTTTGGAAAATTTCAATAAAAATAAATTTGTTATTTCTTAATAAGAGGAAATTGCGCTTACTATAACAAGTAATTACTTACCATTAGAGATACTATCAAAAAAACATTTTGTAACTTATATCCTTTAGACCTCCGGGTAAATATTCACTAATTACTGTGTGTGTGTACGAGTTTAAACTATTCGCTATAAAACACACACATAACATTTCCAAAGCAGTTAATTATTTTACGCTTGAAATTTAACAAAATTCAACATACAAATATATTTACGGTAAATAACCCTCTTATAATGCACATATTTCAAGTTTTCTTTTATGAGTAATTTTGTTTAAAAGCGCCAATACTAACCCAACTAAATGTGCCCATAAAACAATCTCTCACGTAATGTGAACTTCCTAATAAGCCTGAATGCATTTTTGTTACAAAAGAGCAATGCTGGAAAATGAAAAGAATTCATTATCTCGCCTCTGCATCCAATAGCTTCGAAAATGTGTAACGCGTTAGAGTTATTAATCATGTACATTTCACTCTCATTACGTCCAGAAGAATGCATATTCTGCCTGATTTAAAATCCTCTTTCCAGTGGAGCAGCTTATTATACTGGACTGAAAGAATTACAGGAGAGGAAAGGAGAGAAGTTGTAAGGCTATGTAACTTTTCAGAATGGCTGTGCTCGCTGCATTCAGAATGATCTGGATTGGAAAGTTTCCCGCGATACTTAAGACTATTAGATAAAGTATATATGCAGGGAAAATATAGGAGTGCTTATATTTCGTTGAGTGTGTAAGGATATTAATGCATATATAACGTTTCCATTAGAGTAAAATGCTTACTAATATAGTTCTCGCATTTCTCGTGAAGCAAGCCATCATAAAGATCTTTATTACATTAGCATTACCATCAAATACATGAACTAATGCTGTAATAATGGAATTTCTAGGAAAAAAACTTTGTTTGCTTATAATAAGTATTTTATGTAACATTCTATACAGTTTAAATACATAGGAACAAATTTAGAATTATAAATAGAAATACGTGTAATTATAGAATAGAAATTTATAATTATAAACAGGAAAAAAATTATTTATATAATATGAACTCATAATTACATATAGGAATAAATTTATGATATTAATTTTTGTATATTATACTCGTACATACGAGGGAGGCGGAAAGTATGTTTCCCCTGTTGACTGTAGTCAGAGTTTGGTATGATAATAAAATTATAGAATGAGACATTATAGATAAGACATAATTTATTTTTCCACATAAATACCAAGTACATTGAGATATTTTTCATACCACTATTTAGCTTCAAAAAACCCTGCAAGAAAAGTTCCGGGCTTTGCTTACGGAATAGTATTGGACTGGGGATGACGGATATTTACTCTCCATTGATGTGACCTTCGCTTCGGTAGGGAAATGGTGGTCCCATGATTCAGCCCTCGTCTCAATCCGAAAAAGAAAACTCATTGCCATCCTCATGGTAACTCACGAGATGTTCTAGGCTGACCACCATGTGTTGTTCCATGCGTGTTGGGATCAGTTGTCAGGGCACCTATTGTGCTGACAATTTCCTGTATGCAGTTGATGATCTTTTGAAGAAGGTGGATGACATGATTAAAGCAAACCGGCGTACCACCAGCGATGGAGAAGCTGAAGAACTTGGAATAGGACATGAGTGAGCTCAATAGATGCAAAGACCTGAATTTTTCTTAAAGGGCTTTTTGAAGTTTAAAGAATGCCTTAATGTATTTGGTACTTACTTGGAAAAATAAAGAAATACCTTATATTTAATGTCACATTCTATGTTTTGACTTTCACGTACAACTCTGACCACAGTCGACAGGGGAGACTTACTTTCAGACTCACCCTCGTAATATGTAAATTTATATGCATGCATTAATGAGACATTAATTATTATTATTATTTTTTTGTAAAAATAAGAACTTTATTTTAGTGTTGAAAAATATATATTTTTAAAAATATTCTTTATATATATGTGAACAAATATGTTTTGGAATTATCGTAATTCAATTATAAAAGAAACTTTGACCAATTTTGCACATTTGTGTGAATCACTTTAATTTAATTTAAACTAAAAAATCCATGAGGAATTTCAATATATGAAAAAATAATAAATTACAATATAGAAGCATTCTTAAAGACTAGAAATATATTTGTATTGATTATTATGTTTCAGCTACTGATAAATCTGTATATGAGAAATCTTATAAAATATGTGCACTAAAAACGATTTAAAACACACGTCAATATAGAGATTTTATGACGATAGTTCTTTCTTTTTGATGCTTAAGACATATAACCTCTTCATAAATTTGAAAGCAACATGAAACACAATTTAAGTATATTCATAAAATTTAGCAACTAACCGATAATAAATAGTTATAAACAAAGCCAGTTATAGCTAACTATTCATTTTAGTTTTATGAGTTACTTTAGTTTTAGACACACATTTTAGTCTACATATTTATGAAAAAACTAGGGAATCAAAACATTTAGGACAATTATGTGCTCAATGTATAAAATATGGGACGGGTGTGGGAATAGGGATGCAAATCAAAAGTTTAATATTAACTAAAAATGAGAAGAATGCACAATAAACAGAATAGTAATTATCATGTAAGTGTTAAATATAAACTAGATGAACTTCGCATTTTAACCGAAACGGCATCCTTTCATTCTATTGATATATTATTGTTCAAACTTATAGTACATGCATAGGAATTCTTGGGCTATTTAATTCTTTAGTGTAGTAATTTTACATTTAAAAACCTAATAAGCTTCCTGTAATTACCTTATATTCACAATCTACATATCAAAATTTTAAGTAAGAAATTAATGTTTTCTTTCAAAGTAAGAAGCTCTGATGACGGTACTTCACATTTCAGTTCAATAAATTATGCAGCAATTGTTGAGTCATAAAAATTTTAAGAAGGAATAATGAAAGAGGAAAATGCAGTAAATGTATTAAAGAACCCTTTTACTATTTCACACATACTTTAGTAAAGATTTATTCATTTTTAGAATAGCACAACAAAACGTAATCTTTGACATTATAACCAGTTCTCTTAATCTTTTAATTGTAAATATTTCAGCGAAAATAAGCTTAATGGAGTAATAATGTTTCATCTTCTACACACCATTTAAAAGAGATTAAACTTCCTAAAAAGATCCAGATACTTTCGGAAAAGTCAAAAGTATCTAAAGAAAACGTTCAAGTAATCAGCTTAATTTTGTATTGTTTTGCAGTGTTTCAAAATTATTGGAATTTCAAAGGAAGGAATAGATCAGGAATAGAAAGGTTTTAATTAAAAAAACCTGAATATAACAAATAACTCGCATTAAAATTCAGTTCTAGTTGCCTTTATCACTTTCGAAAAAATTTTTATTGTTCAATATATTAATTATCCTTTCAATTTTCACTGCTATTGTTAATTTTTATGCGGCTTTTTTGTTATTTTTATGCTGTAGAATTTTTGAAACATAATTATATCTGCACAAAAACTTAAATATAGTTACCTGAATAGTTATTAAGTATTAGTCGCCTGAAACAAGCAATTTACACTAAAAATTCTACAATATCAGACATGTTTGCGTAAGAGTTTCAATGTAAAATAATACTATTTTTATAACATTTAAATGAACCTTGATTTTAAAAACTGCTATTATGCTGAGGATATAGAAATTCCAACCAAAATATTGATGTTTTTAAAGTGAAAAAAGGGTGTTTAATTAATGTTTGACCTGGATAATAATAAGGCGTGTTGATTATTTACATGATTACTTTTTCTTATCAAACTCTATTTTGCAACAAAAGAGTTTCTACGAATACTAGGAAAAATTAAATTTCATTCTATTCATCTTTCCCCTTTAGGGAAAGAACTTGAGTTACTGTAAAAAGTTTATGGTACAATTTCGTAAAATATTTCCGTAATTTTTTTTCTACAGAATCAATATTCACGCTAGTTCAGGTTACCATAAAACAGTCAAAAGGTCAAACGAATTAAGAATAACTATTTAGTAAACACTTTTATCTGTTTTATTTAGGATGGTCCAAAGCGATTTTTCCCCATTATATTTGTTTTACTATTCATGAATCTGGAAGAGTATAAATACAATTCTGTTGATCTAAAAGCCAAGCAATTTATCATATATATATATAAGTTTAATTTGAAGGACTTAAAAATAGATATTTTTTTTTTAAAATTGATGTTAAGTAAGCATATTATATTAACAGGTATTTAAAATATAACGTACATTTATGAAATTTACGATATAAATAATCAATCACTTATTTTACCTAAACTTCAAAAAGTGTTCAAAAACTATGTTCAACCTTTGTGAAATATCTAATTACACTTGTACCAATTTGGAACTTCCACAGTACTTTATTATAATTTTCAGATAGCTAATTTCGCAAATTATAAGGGAATTGGAATGATATTTTATTTTAATATACATTCAGAAAAGTTGAGTAACTTCAATAAAATTTTTTTAAAATAATCTCCCCGAATATTATGTAAACAACGTTTTTTTAATTTCATTTTCAAAAAGCATTGAACATATTTTTTATAGAAAAATATTGTGATATGGCCCCCCTTTGGTGACCGTATCTTTGATTGTCAGCGTGAGCTAGAGGTGTGGGGTTTTCTAAATAAACAGACATTTTAAATTCTTAATATGACTTTTTTAAGAATAGAACTTAAACGTCTAACAATTTAGATAAATTTAAATAAGTGAGAATCTAGAATGAACGAACACACAATGATATTTAAACCGAATCACGTAATTTAGACCACTGTCTCTACGTTATAATCATTTTCCGTCTACTCTTATTTCTAATAATATTACAAGTCCTAATATCAAATAATCAGTCCTACCTTAATCCAAACTAAGATTCGATCACTATATGGAAACTTCTGGGAGCGCTTGCAATGGTTTGCACCTTGTAGTAATGGCTGGATTTCCCGGTAACTTTACGATAGGCTGTCAATGCACGCTTGTATCTCTCCCAAACATAACATTCCCCAAATTGCCATCCTGTTTACTGAAACTTCCGTTCTTTTAAAAGCTATCTTATTTGCATTCTTATTCGCGTTTCGCTTCTTGGGTTTTGGTTGGAAAAGAGTTGCCATTAATATTGGTCATCAAAGAACCCAGAGGTTATGTTAAAGAAAAAAGACGCGTGAGCCCGTCACAATATTACTTAATGATAATAACAAATTAAGAATTCGACTTAATGGAATAAATTTTATATATATGTAGTCTCCTGTTAATAAATTGTAAGTATTATCTTTGATAAACGAATAAAGAAAAACATTATTAGGACTTCAGTTGCTTACAAAATTACTGAAAATGTATTTCACTCCATTATTTTATAGTTAAATTATTAATTGCAGGTAAAACATTAAATGCCAATTTCTAATTCCTACTCAAAGGATGATGTTTAAAATTAAATATCTTTAAATACATAAGAAAATTTTTGAAACAAGTTATAATTTTAAATTCCTGAATACGAATATGTCTTTTTGAAACTTTCACTGTTAAAGGAAAATGAAAAAAAAGAAAAAAAAAGAATGTAAAGTTTTTATTATATGAGGTTTATATTTTAGCACATAAACAATTAATTTTTCAAATAAATATATTTTTATTCATGATATTAATGAGTATGGTTTGAATCCGTTCGGAGAATGTACGCTACTTGCTAACAAAGGTAACTTATTTAACCGTGACTCAATGGCAGTATTGTTTTCTATAGGGTGTCGGACAGCTAGAGAGGTTTAATGGTCATCCATTCTCTTCTCACTTCACGTGTGAGCTGATAACGGTATCTTAATGGATTTCGCATTGATTTCTGATTTCTCAGAAAGAGCTGGCCTCGCTTTAATCAGCAGATGGAAACAATTAATCACTCAGGGCATTTAGTATATAGCAAGTATTTACTTTCATTTAAATACTTTGAATATATGTGCATATGCACACTTTGCTAATTGCAGAGCTGCAAATAAAAATTGTAACAGCGGAACAAAAGGAAGTTTATTTTAAAATAATTAATTACTTATAAGATAAAATCTGTTTTGCGCGTGCTGGAATAACTTCTCTTGCCTAATTGAAAAGGGAGAGTACACAATATAGGTGTTCAATTTCATAATAGATTTCTTAATTAAGAAAATTCTTTAGGTTTGTCAGCGCACAAAAAATACTTGTTAGATTTTTTTTTTCTAACACTCTAATGTTTGCCAGTATTTAAGTAAGAACCGTAACTTAGTAAAATTTTCATTTTGTTTAACTCTCTCTCTTCTTTCAACATTGTAATTAAAACTATAGTTCTAAGAAAAATATTATATATATACTAGCAATTACCCACCCGCTTCTCTGGGTATTTCACGATGTTGTATAAATATATGCTGTTTCAGTAGTGCACACAGGAATTTGTCAAGTGGAGGGGTCCAGGGTCGAAAGTCCACCATTCTTGTATCATGCTGCTTTTGATTTTGTTGATTTTCCGGAACAAAAAACAATAAAACTAATTATTGAATAAATAATTAGCATTAATTAATAAAATTAATCCTTAAAAATAAATATTTAATTAAATTTTACGTTCTTTTTTCTTAGAATTTTAATAAATCGGGCAAAAAATCATGGGATTTGGGAGGGGTCTGGACCCCCAGGACACCCCCTTGTGTGCGCCATTGTGCTGTTTACATATATATAAATTATTAATATCTAGCATTAAGGATTCGATTTGACACTATTACGCGGTAAGATCAAATAGACTTGGTGTAGGCTTTCCTGCTCCAAGGGGATTGGAAAAAACAACAACAGGATTCGATTTTATTGAAAAATATATTTTTAGCTGTAACTCTCTTGCCTCTTGATATAAAAGGACAGAACTAATAAATTATAATAATATTAAAGAAGTAGAAAGATTTTTTCAACTCACTTAACCCAATAATCAAGTTGATAAGAGCAAAAGCAACTTTCACACATACAGTGGATCTCTACTTCATAAAATAAACATGTGTGCTAAATTTGAAGTCTAAATGTAATAGAGCAAAAACGGAATTTCTATCATCAATAGCCCCGTAACCCCGTTTAGTGCATTTTTAGCGGGTTTCAATTCAACAAAAGAAACAGGCAAATCAAATTTCATTGTTATAGTCCTAGTAGTTCGAAAACAGGATTTTTTTTCAATAAGACCCAGTGTGACCCCCTTTCTCCCCAGGAGTCGATTTCTGTAAAATTCATTCTTAGTGGATCTGTATTCAACAAAAGAAACTCGCTTAACAAATTTCAAGTATGTAGGTTTAACAATTCAAAAACAGGAATTATTTTCTATAACCCCTCTTGACCCTTTACAACAACCCTTGGTGACCTATTTTCGAAAAAATTCTTTGTTAGAGGAACTCTATTCCATGAAAGGAACATACCTTCTTATTTTCAAGCAGATGGGTATAATAATTTAAAAACGGAAATCATGTCCCTTAATACCCCTCAGTGCCCCTTTGGGGTCAATTTTCCCCAAATCTATTTTGCAGCGGATCTCTACTCCATGAAAGAAATCTTCTTATCAAATTTCAAGACATTAAGTCTAATAGTTTAAAAAACGAAATAATTATCTATACCGCCCCTTAAGGCCCCGCAATGCCCTTGGGGGTAGATTTTCGTAAAACCCATTTTACGGCGGACCTCTGCTCTATGAAAAAATCTACGAACCAAATATTTAGACTGTACATCTATTTGTTTAAATAAGGATATAATTATGTATAACGCCCCTTAGGCCCCTGCAGCGCCACTTAGGAGTCGATTCTCTCAAAAACCCATTTTGTAGGGGATCTGTACTATATGAAAGGAATCTGAGTACCACATTTCAAGACTGTACATCTATTAGTATAATATTGGAACTTATTATCCATAACGCCCTTAAACCCCGGAACGAACCTTGGGGTCCATTAGACCGAATTGTAAATCTAAACCATTCTCGAATCCACTGGAGCATACACAAAAATTTTCATCAAAATTGGTCCAGCTGTTTAAGAGGAATTTAGTCACATGCACACGCACAGAAGATTTATTTATATAAAGACTAGTGGTCCCGACAGACGTTGTCCTGTACACACGTCTTAAATCCAAAAATTACAAACTTTTTAGAATAAGTTGTAACAGTCTGGACCGTTTTGACGAATATTTTTTCAAAGAAAGTTATTATAATACCTGATATAATCACATGTACAGTTACCACAATTCGACCAATCGATTGCGTGTGAGTATGTATTTATTATGAACTATGTTGAATGTAGAAGCTATTCTGAATAGAATCTTAAACTTGTTTTGATTAAAGGGGGAAAAAGATAAAACTCGAGCTATTTTCGTAAGATGTATATTTTTTTAATGCACAAAAAATAAATTTATCGTAATGCCATTGAATGTACAATGTGTTCGGTAAATCCTAGAGAGGTATACACAAAAAAATGCGATGGTCTACCAAACCTCGGACATGCAACATACAATTGGCCTTGCGAAAAGCAAGGGTTTTCTAAATCTAAGCCACAAATAGTCATTGTTTCACCTAGTGACTTACTAATGGTCATAGAAAATGCCAAGCAAATTGGAAATTTCAAACATTTGAATGGTTAGGTGAGTCTGAAAGAATTATTGGGATCTGTGGTAGAAGTACAACTTCACCTTGAAGTTTTCCGCCCAAAATAGTGGCATCAACGATTACCTAAGATTTTTTTTATGAACAATCGCGGGCCCTTGCATAATTTTGGCGCATTTTTAACTAGTTGCGATATCGGACCGAATTGTGAAAGGCTCGAAAAGGCTTAGCTGGTGACTCTTGTCCGAAGTATTGTTAATATTCTACTCGGTTGCGCGCCATGGGCCGCCATGTTGGCTTTTATGTGATTAAAGCGAAATAAAGAAGTTATTAAAGAGATAATGCCTTCCTCATTTTACCAGCAGGCCTGGTGCCTGAATATATATATATATATATATATATATATATATATATATATATATATATATATATATATATATATATATATATATATATATATATATATATATATATATATATATAATATTAGATAAATTTAATTATTATTTTATTCATATTTACTCTAGTGTTATTAAAGTTATGCTATAATTTACAACTTTTATTAATTTTTATTTCAATATTTTTATACTTTTGTTAAGTGCTATATTTCTGCCCTTAACATGATTTAAATCTGTATTAGTTTTCAGAATCTGGCAATAATTTATTGCACTCAGATTTAGCGCGGGCTTTGCATTTGTAAGTGCAATGTTTAGTAATTACCTCTATCTCGTAACGGATTTAGATATTCCTATCCATTATTTTCTACTGGTTTTTGCTCAGTGTTATTTACATAAAGGGGAAAGGTTGGATGGCCCAAAAACATGTTCAACTCCACTTTTATATAAATTATTTTATACATTAGCTGTCCTAAGCCAGCAATGTTTATTACACTGCAGCATCCATTTTATAATTTTTAATCTCGGTAACTCATATGTCCTTCATTGTGTGATTTTCCTACTGTCTATATGTTTTTCGAATATGATTGTTGGATGTTATCTCTTGTTTGTAGAGAATAAGCTATATATATATATATTTATAATCCATAAATATATATATACACAGATATGTATAGAACCTAAGTATAACTATTCAAGATAGGAAATATTAAGCACAGTAGTACAATAACAAACCTCTGGCCTTAGGAACCAAGATTGCAGGTTTAAACAAGTTTTAGGGCTAGCCAACCTTCACTTCTATTTTGTTTTTACAATGTGAAAAGGGGAAAGGAAAGAATAATATTAGGAGAATTTTAAATACTACAAATAACATCACTTTACTATTAAAATATAACGTTAAAATTATAGCCTACTAGTATTCACAGTATAGATTTAAAGTCGATGCAATAAGGTAGATACTAAAACTTACTTCGTGAGTATATCAACAGTTACGCGTTTCCCGGTAAATACAACAGAGGAATATCAGTACCACATAAAGTTAATAAATTATGATAGAATAATATAACGTCTGTATATATATGTACGTTTAAAAAACATTAAATATATATTGATATAAATATTTGCAGAAAATAAATGAATACAGGGAAATTTAAATAATATTATTGATTTATTAAACATGTGGCACCATCTATTGAATAATTGTATACTTAATTAAAAATACTAATATTAAAACAAATTGTCAATAATAGTTATTAATACATATTGTATTTTCACTGAGAACTATTAGAAATATCCATGTTCAATACATTGTTTAATAAAGTTATTAAAATTGAAATATATATTAGCTTTATCGCTAACTTATACATTATTATGATAAATATAGTTAAAAATAATATTTGTATACATAGATATAGATAAATTTTTATTCCAGTAAGGCACTTTAAGAATGTTTAAATTAAAGGCATCTCTTTTATAATACATAATACTATGTAATTTCAAATCCTTAATACAGTGCTTCTAAAACTTTCTGTACTTGCGACCCAATTTTCAATCATAATTTTCATCATGCCCCCCTCCATACAATAGCAATGTATTCGAATTGAATAATATAATTTGACGTAAAGCTAAACACGACTTAAATTATAAACCGTACAAATTATCAAGACAAGTATTAAATTTTGTAAGTAATTTAATGACAAGCTCTTAGGGTCACTGGTAATTATTAAACTTGTTCTTAACTTAGCACTGTTAAATTAATTATGAAATACATTGTGCAGTACTTATATATTTATAAGAGTATTATATCAGTGTAAACATCTATTTTATTTTTTTATTATGTCATAATGTATTTTGTTTTGCTTCCTTTTAGTAAATTAATAATTTTATTTTATTCATTTTTTTTTCGTCCTTTCGATATACTCGCACCCTTGTTAGATTATCACGCCCCCCACAGTTTGAGAAACACTGCCTTAATATACAATGTTACATCTAAGTAATTAGTTTTAATTTGATTATGATTAATTTTAACTAAGTTTAAGTAATCCGGATAAAAACTAATGTTAGGATTAAAATTATTATTTTTACCAAAAATAATTGAATCATCAATATATCTAAAAATGTAATAGTCATTATTAATAATATAATTATATTCATAAAAGTGTAAACATAAATTAGCTAAACTATTGCTAGCAGGGTCTCCTTGTGGCAAGCCATAATTTTGTTTGTATAAGGAACCATTAAAATTAATGTAATTTTCTTTTAAGACTAAATCTATGAAAGTTTTAAATTTGTTAAAATTAATATTAGGATTATAATTACTGTGTTTTTCTAAAATTACTTTAATAATAGCATTGATATAAATGGAATTAAAAAGATCTTCAAAGTCATAACTATGAATTGAATAAATATTTTTATTTTTAAAAAAATATATATCTTTACTATTTTCAATTATAGCTTTATTACATTGCTGATTAATAAAGTCTTGTATAGTATTATGAAGTAATATTTACCTGTGTGTGTGTGTGTGTGCACAGTAGTAATATATGTTTTAAAACCATTTGCCACAGATATAAATTTAACAGGACTTTTATGAAATTTTGGTGTTAAAAATATTTATGGAAACTTAATTTGAGGAACACAAAAGCCCAATTTTTTATAAATTGCAATAATACGATTACTAATTTCCTTATGTGACAAATCCAATTTTTTATAAGATTCATTGTTTAAATAGTCTTCATTAAGTATATTATAATAAAAATACAAATCACAGCATAGTTTCCAGGAACTTAATCTATGTAAACTATGATAAAATTATTTTCTAATTCATAAATTTTTTGTTTTATATCTTTAAACGTAAATTCATAATGAGAATGGTAGCTAAATTTCATAAGGTCTTTTAAAATATTGTACTTATATTCACCAAATGCCTCTATAAGTAGTCCATACTTAATTGCAGATTTTGTAATAAAATTATGTATATCTTTAATAATTTGTGTTTTAACAGTATTATTGTTATTATATATATATATAACCGCTTCTTTTATTATTTACAATGTAAATGAATTAACTTATTGTGTATGTTGATCATCAAAACACCATTTAAAAGCATTGTTGGTTCATTTATGCGTAAATCATCAAAGTGTGTTAGAGTGATACTGTGAACTTTGCAGCAAGAAACACTTATTTTTCTAAATATATACCTAAATAAACTATATGCAAATTAAGCCTCTTAACTTAATACATACACTCATATACGAATGTATGCGTCAACTCAAAGGAGCATAAATGCGTTTTGGGAAAGTATTTTTTTTTTTGTTCATCAAGATAGTTATGAACATCTTGATTGAACTGCAAACCAGTGCCAACTGAGTCTATTTTTATTTGGATTTTATATTTATATCAACAATTGCGAAATAATCATTGTTAAGGAGAGCAGAGCGTGGAATGTTATGGCTTAAGATCATAAAAATAAACAACATGAATTATAGAACCTATTTTTGGATGATCGTTTCTCAGAAAATATTAGCTGTTTAATTTGATACTCGAATATATACGATGGGGAAATAATTGTTAGATGAGAAACAGAATTAGCCTAGATATTAGTTCATTATCCTTACATACATATATGCGAATTAAAATATTTATTAAGTAAATAAAACAAGTTCAACGAAATTTTCTTTAATAGGTTTTTTAAAATATCATACTTTAAAAACTATTAACTTAAGAAAAATAGTTATAAAAATATGCTGCAACACATTTTATTGTTCTTGATTAAATCATAAAAAGTGATTAAGTATTTTTTTAAGGGAATCAAATATTTTATTGCCCTATGGTTTTCTGCAAAACACTTTCTCTTCATTATCATTTATAATTAAAACTAATTTTAAATTTAAAAAAATATTGTCACTGTTGTTGTATCTGCGTAGTATATGTTGTAGTATCTGTATCTGTTGTAGTATTCTTCTTGATTAAATCATAAAAAGTGATTAAGTATTTATTAAAGGAAGGAAATATTTTATTGCACTCTAGTATTCTGTAAAACACTTTATCTTCATCATCTGTTATAATTAAAATAATTTTCAATTTTTAAAAAATTATTATCACTGTTGTAGCATCTACAAAATCTGATTTATGGTTTATCGCATTATTCTTCAGCATATATACTGTAATACCTGCACTATTATTTTACTTCAAGCGTAACATTCGCTACGGAATAATATAAGCTAAGTATTATTACCTTTCTTCACATATTATATTTCTGAATGCCCATTTTCTTAGAAAGCGGATTGAAATCAATTTTTCTTAAAATCATTTTACAATATAGCACATTCTTATCCATTCCTTTTGACAAATTTGAATAGGAAAAGCGTCATTTCCGTAAACTATTTTTCTATCAATATAAATATCTAATTATTAATTCAATGCTATTATTACAAAAAACATAGGAATAGTTTTATAAAATGTTTTTCGATTATCACTATTAATGACATATCCAACATTCTTAAGAATTCATCCTTAGCTCAGGTGTATTACCCTTAGAAAAAAATAATAAGTAATAGTTAAATGTATGTTAGTTACAGTATTATTAATAAAAAATAAATCACTATCTACTTACTTCGTTATAACAAATGTCTACGTACGGTAGGCATTAATATTTTTCTTAAGGTTTCTATTTTCTCAGAGCTACAGAGCTCTGCATGCATCCTTCAAACAAACAAGTAAAATAATAATAATAAAAAATTAAGTCAATTCCTACTTAGGTCAACAAAGAAAAATTAGAGACTTTTTTATGATAGTTATAATTAATATAAATATGCATATACTTATGAAAAATCACAATATTATGTAACAAAATAGAAAGCGATTTGCCTTGCAATTTTCCATTTTCCTTTCTATATATGGTATTGGACTATTTTTTTGTTTGTTACTATTTATTAATTAATTTAACTATACCAATCAAATAGTTTAGTTAAAAGAAATCGTATTCTCAGAAATTAGGCCATCTAAGGTGGGATTCGAACTCACGATCGTTAGATTAGAAGTCAAATGCGCTAAAGAGACACACTAAATTGTATGCATTTCTATACATGGGAACTATTATATTTGTTTGTTTCTTTTTATTCATTAATTAAATGAAATTAATGAATTAATATTTAAAAAAACTGCATTGATATTAAGTGCCCTCCACTACAAGTTCAAAAAATTGTATTTAAACTTGGGTGGATGAATAGAAAGTATATTACTAAGGATTGAAAATTTGAACAATATATATATATATATATATATATATATATATATATTTTTATATATATATATATATATATATATATATATATATATATATATATATATATATATATATATATATATATATATATATATACATATACATATATACATATACAATACATATACATATACAATACATATACATATACATACATATATATATTAACTGGTATACCCGTTCTTCGCACGGGTGAACTGAAAAATTAAGAGGTGTTGGAAAGCTAAAACCATATTTTTTTGACAATTCAAGATTTTTACATTTTCAAATTGTATAGATTTGAATTTTTCTAAAAATACCTTACTTTAACCTCTAGGGTAATTAGAAAACCTTAAAACCTATTTTTAAACAATCTTTGAAACCTTGCCACGCCCATTTGAATGGCTCGAAAAATGTATTCAAAGTAATGTAAACAAAGTAATTCGTTTTTGCTTAAAAGTTGAACATCTAATATAAACCAAAACATATATCTTTTATTGTAAATTGAGCATTTTATTTTTTTATTTCCTAGCCGATTAGAAGTCTCACTGTATTCATTAAAATCAATTTATCTCAAAATGTAAATTTGATGTTCGATGTACTTTTTCTGAGGAACTACTGTTCACAGGTATGTAAATTTTTTATATATTTATAAAAATGTCTAATAAATACTGAAATGAGCTTTTTGTAATGAACTCAAAAATTTATTTTTTACAAATTTTTTATGTAAAAAATGGGTCAAATTTCGCAATGCTTAATAAAATATTTCATAAATTATTAAAAAATTCAAAATTAGCTAAAAACTCATTTCAGTGTAATGAGAAAGGCGTAATTTTATTGTACAAAAAATTTCAAGCATATACATATAACAGATTTTGAGAAAAGGTTCGTCGAAAACAGCCAATTTAATATTGTCTGTATATATATAGAGAGAGGTTTCCAACTTCCTTAAACAATAGAGATTGAAGGATAAAGAAGCTTTTAATGAGTCAATTTTACGTGAATTGCAAATTAAACAAACAAAAAAAACCAAAAAAAACCTTTTTGCATAGCTCAGCTGAACAAAAAAAGAAAAAAAATACTTTTGTTAAATTTTAAGTCTGTAGATCTAATAACTGATAAAAATATTTTTTTTTATTTATAACTACCCGTAACTCTCTTGGGGGTCGATTTTTGAAAATAACCTTCCTAAGCGGATCTCTGCTCAGCAAAAGTTACACATTGTTACAAATTTTGTGTAATGAACGCTTAAAATAGTGAAAATAATTTATATCTGAAAAAGTGTAATACATTAATATTACTTTCTGTTGTATTTATTTTATGTAATATTATAATATTCACAAGCAATGCTGTTTCTTAAATTATAATGACGATTCGCAATGAAAAACATAGCGAAATGTAGGCGATAGAGTCAAGTTGGCAAATGTATAGTTACTTTCATAGCTCGAACTTTATTAGAGCTTTGGGAAAGATTAGACTTGCGCTTTCGCGGCATAATTCTTAATAGGTACTTTTTCTACACTTCCAAAAAATACAGTGGCTGGCCTTGTCACGAGTATGAGTCGGATGCACGTTAACCCTTTATCTACCGCATTATGATTTACTGCAGTTTTTTTTTTTTTTTTCATACGCAATACTTTTTTTTTTTTTGGATCACTACACAAAAATTAAGGGATATACATAAACAAAATGTCTCAACTTTGGGAAATTTAATCCGTTAGAGCTAATTAATTAATTAAAGATATTCCACTGTAAAATTATTATATACACCGTTCACTTAAAATAAATAGTTAAATCGTTTACTAGGGTCTTCATTAACATACAAAAACATAAGACACTTAAATTTTGACATTGACTATTTTTCGGAACCAAAAGCCGTATCTTTGCAATCACTGAAAACATGGAAATCAACTTAAAACGCAATTTATGCTACAAAACTATTCACCTTTTCCACTTAAATACTCATCATAGAACCCGTGCTGCCATATATCTTGGAAGAGTGGATTTCAAAGAATATTCCTGCTAAGTATTGGTAGAATATCTCTGCTAAGTTGGTGTGGTGAGGTAGTTAGAAGGGGGTGCCAGCTAGGTGTAGTCCACGTCATTTGACCATGCTTCAAAATTACGTGACCCATCACCAAAAGCCCTCGTGTAGCTGAACAGTGCGACGTTAATAATCACTCACTCCAAAAATCACAATAAAATAATAATTATTATTTGTATACTTAAAAAATGCTATATATGCCTATTCGATTAAAATTATAGTGTTATAATATTATCTACTAACCACAAACAAATTATGCAAATTTGTCCAAATGATGTAGTGTGAAAGACAAAGTTTATCTACTTTAAGTACTTGAAGTGATAAAAGTATTTATTTTGATATAAGAATCAATTTGTTACTACCAAATGTGCATAGTAAAATCATAAAAAGAAAGCGTGCATAGAAATAATTTTTAGTTTTTATTGTAATATGGTTCAATATTTTGGTGATAATGGCTTACCCATAAAAAAAATCAGTAGTAGTTATTCAAATAAAGATAGATTTAAAGCAACAATCCCCTTCAAAATTTAGTTTTATTCTTAAATAAAAAAAAATAGGGATTACACTCATACTATTGCACACGGAAGCCCATCAGTCTACCTGAAAGTAATTGAATCACTGAGTATTCAACCAAGGTAGGAGAATATATTCTGAACGTTAGTATATTATTGAAACGAGATTAGGCGGATCTAATTAGTTATATTGATAAAGTGATCTAATTGCGCGATCTGGTAGGTTAGTTAAAACGGCGTACTTTGGTTTTATTCTCTACACTTAATATAAGTTTGTGTTCGATATCTAAGTAATTTAAGTTAAATTCTTAATAAAGTCATTAAGAATTATATAGAATGTCTCATCCTTCGATAATCCACACACACCTCTAACTTACGCGGGAAACCCCCAGAGACATAGCTATCGACAGATGGCTATGTCGCAGATAAGGCCAGAAACGATTTGACTACTTATTTTAAGTGAACAATGTATATAATTAATTTTACAATTGGATAACTCTCTCTCTTTATGGTACATATAAGTACCGACAGCACACTAGGTGTTAGACAAGTGTTTTTCGTCCGTGTAACTCATTGTGTGGGTGTGTTGTTTTTTGTTGTGTTGTAGCATCATCATTAAGGTGCAATACAGTTATGCCTTTTTTAGCATTTCTTTTTGCTTAACTTGTTTATTTTGCTTTTTTATCCCTTTATTCTAACGTTTTCAAAAAATTTTGAACTTTGAATCTGAGGTGTTTTTTTTTACCACACAATGGACTAAATTCATGATGGTCACATGATAACGGCAATCACGTGTTTCCCATTGATTAAAAATTGACATACTAAGTTTTTCAACTTGTAAAGTTTAGATAACATTTAAAATTTGATGGTTGCGTAAAGAGTTCACGTGCTAAAATTCTTCAAACGTTTTTCAAAATTAAAAAAAAATACTTACATTATACGAATACTTTTAAATTAAGTGCATTTTGTTTAAATATGTGCTTATTATATCGTTGACAAATATGTTCTTTCTTAAAAGTTCCTGCAAAAAAGCAAAGTTGGCAACAGTGAAGCACATGAGAACTAATTGGCTGGAAACAGCGCGATTATTTTTATGATATAATTATGACGTCCGTTAATTTATGAACTGATTGGCCGAAAACCCGTGGCTCAGTTATCATGTGACTATATGACGTTACATGAATTTAGTCCGATGCGTGAAATATTTATAATTTAGTCAAAAATTAGCAACATTTCAATTTCCTTATTTGTAATTGAGATTTAACAATAATATAGGAGATTTTCAAAAAAAAGGTGCTATTATTATTATTGTTATTATTTTACTTTTCTTAGAGTATCTAGGAAAAAGAAGCTTAGTCTTCAATAGGCTTTGGATTTGTTACAAAACCTACCATCTGAAAGCAGTGAAGCACTAACCGATGGTTCTTCAGATGAAGACGTCCCAGCAAATGATCTACTGGAATTTTTCGTTACATTCCAAAATGGCGATCAATTGACTGAACAAGACTCAGGTGCAGTAGCTCATGTTCAGAAAATACAGTATTTCCTGCCCAAGATGCGGTGCTTTTAAAAAGCCATTCCAAGATGACCTCATAAAATGCACAATGTGTGATGGTGCATTAATGAAACTGCATTTCTTTGAACACATCAAGGTAGTTTTAAATGTAAAACCTGCTTTGTAATGTAAAAAAGTAAATAAATTTAATTTTATAATTTTCAAAAATAATTATTTTGTACTGTGAAAATACTTGTTACTTGTAATTATTTAGCACTTTTTAGAGTTAAAAAAGCCATTCGGTTTTGTATTGTAAGGGAAATATTTTAGCAGATCTTTGTATTGTATTGATGGTACTTAAAAAGTACTACTTTAATCAGTATTTAAGTAGCTGTAGCGGATTAAATTTCCAAAAGTTCAGTCTTTTTTTTATGTATATCCCTTAATTTTCAATGCGGTGATTCAATATATATATATATATATATATATATATTGCACTCTCTCTAAAATTGCAATAAATCATAATGCGGTAGATAAAGGGTTAATATGCATTGCTTAAAATTCAAATTAAATTTTATAACAAAATGTGTTCAAAAATATAAACATGCTGATCACGTGCTTTCCAAAATTAACATCAGAATTCCCATTGGCAATTACGTAGCTACTTTGTCCAGTCTATATACATGCCAAAAAGTAATTTTTTTTCTTCTTAAATTCTCGAACTTTTATAAGTGGTCGAGGAAAAAGCTGAAACTGTTTACCTTTTAACCAACAACTTAAAAGAACCATTACCAAAACTGCAATAGAATCACTGCTTCAAAATAAAAAAAAATAAAATAATAGCAAACTTTGTAGACTTAAAAACCTGATCTCAATATTACTTTTACACAGAATCCACTTGGGAATCACAATACGTTTTTCGCCTCGTTAAAGCTTTTCAAGCAATTTTCATCACTATCAGGATGTGATGAAAATGGCTCTAAATAGACATCCGAATTATCGCCAAGTCACTGATGAGTTTCAGCGGAATGCCAAATATTGTTACAGCAATCTCGACAACAATAGGGACTCAATCAAAAAACGCCCTGCATTATCTTTTGTGTGTGTGGAACATCACTTCCTTATAAATCCCCAGGATAGATATAAAATAAATAAAAATAAAAGAAAGAAAATCTACTACAATAGAAGGGAATTAAAACTCGGCGATTGAAAAGAAATTGATGGTTGTTTGTTCCAATTCTTCGGGCGGCGAAGGCTCGAGGTAATATACAACGCCGTTTGTTCAAAAAAACCACCGTTAAGGCGGCGAGAATTCTTGCGGCTAAATGTTTGGGAAGGAAGATTAGCCGAAACACCTGCTGTGATGGTGGTATTTGCTGTGGAGTAATAACAGGGAGGCTTTAAATCCTTTTATATGGTTGGTGCACCACTCCTTTTTTGTACGCCCACGTCTTTTTTCTCTGGAAAACCGTTCCCTTTTAAACGTAGTTTTGGTTTTGAGGACTAATGATGATAGCGGAAATATTGCGAGGTGCTTTCGCCAGGAAGTGATGCTGTGATTATGTTGTGGCTAATTTAGCGATTAGGTGTCTGGAGGGAGAAGGGACTTGGAATTGTTTAAGTTTGCAGCCACTGCGTGCGCACGGGCCCCGAATTTTTGGAGATTTCTTTTTTTTCTTGAGAGATGGTTTTGATGGTGATGTTTTTTATTTTAAAGTTTTCTGTTGAACGCTGTTGGTTTGTGAGTTGAATAAAACCCTGAAGGTAAAGATTATTTGCATTTCGGTAAATGACAGATTTTGGTAAAATAAGATAATGGTGGTTGAACTTGAGTAATGTTATGTGGTTCCTTGTTTAATGAGTGTTGTGATCTAGGAATGTGAATAAGTATTCCTTACCAGAATAAAGTTTAAATTGAGGCTTATTTTTTATGCACCTGTAATGACTATTTTTTGTGTGAAATATTTGTATATATAATCCTGCTGTTTAGTTCTATATAATACTGGACAAACACACACAAATTAAATACTCCTATTGGATTCGAATTTATCTTTTCCACTCATGGAATTTCTTATTTAGACACGTAATTAATTTTCCTAATTTGTTTCTTTCATTATTCTGTATTTCTACTAATAATTAAGCAATATGCCTGCCAAATATTTCAGGAGAATTTGTGATTAGTTCGACCATTGTACCTTTTTCCGGTTGTCCACCTTCCAATCTGTGTGTTCCAGTGGCGCACCCAAGGGGGGTGTCCTAGAGGTCGGACCCCCAAGCCATGATTTTTTCCCGATTGATTATAATTTTAAGTATGTAATACGTAAAATTTAATTAAATATTTATTTTTAATGATTAATTTTATGAATTAATGCTAATTATTTATTTAATAATTAGTTTTTTACTGTTTTTTGTTCCCCAAAATCGACAAATTCAAAGGAGCATATACAAGAATGGTGGACTTTCGACCCTGGACCCCCTTTGAAAAACTTCTGGTGCGCTACTGGTATTTCCTATACGAATTGGGTTGTATTTTGTTTGCGCAATTTTTTGTGGCTTCATAGATCATACTATAAGTTATGAAATCGAATTTAATCAAAGAAACACAAATTCTATTGTATAAAATCTTTAAGATCAGTATACGAATGCATAGGAAACTTCATCCATGTCTCTAACAGATGAGAACACGATAAGTACCTACGCGAAAGGAAGATTTTAAGATTTATTTTTGGAGGGATTCAGGAAACTGGAATGTAGCGAAGAAGATCAAATTTAGAGCTCTATCAATCATATAAAGAATGTGACATTGTTAACTTCATCAAAATACAACGAATTAAATAGTCAGGTCACGTTGTTAGATTGGACGAAGACCGCGCCACTAAAAAAGTCTTCAATGCCCAACCAATTGGAACACGAAGAAAGGGCAGGCCAAATCTTAGATGGATTGATGCCCTAGAAAAATATCTCCTAGTTTTGAGAACTAAGAACTGGAGAACACTGGCAGGAAGAAGGCTGACCTGGAAAAGGCTTCTTCAGAAGGCCAAGGCCCACCTTGGGCTGTCGAACCATTGAGGAAGGAAGGAAGCCAATACTATGGGCTAAAACCAGAACGGCGAATGTTCTGCTATACTTTAACACGATCCTTGAGTAAGATCTGCTCAAATTTGTTGAACTGTTGCCATTTTGTTTTACTTCACAATTCGGAAGATTTTCCAGTACTACTATTCGTTATCCACTCGGCGATTATCTCAATTTGCCCATTCAGATCCGATCTTTTGCATGACATTCCAGTCTTAATCCACTTTCACTACTGTTTAACTCAACAAACATGGTGATTTCGCTAACATTTACGCCATTATCCCAACTGAAACCACCATTCCACGTTCAAAGTCTGAGAAATCATATCCCCACGTATTCACAAGAAATTCATGCTCGCATTCATTATTGTCTCGAGACTTCGTCTTTCTTTCCTATATTAAACTAGACCAGAAATCCGCAACCTTGTTGCTGCGGTTTGTCAAACCAGTGTACCAATATGATTCAGGGTGTCGCACAATAGGAAGTATTTTAAACAATTCAATTCACACGGTAATGCATGTGGAATTAGGGGATAGAGGTAAGGATTATATATTGTAATTGTGCTTTTAAAATAAATATAAAATGTAACTATTTTTTTTCAATATAGATAAAAACATCAAAATTTTACATGTATTTTGTACAATGTGTGCATCTTTTAAACTTAATTATTAAAATAAGAAATAAACAACACACACACAATATATGTATTCCTTCAATATGGTTAAATATTTTAATGCGAACCTTTTGTCCCTGCATTTTTTTCTGTATTTTTTATCACAATATCTGTGGTGTAATATAGTATATATCGTCGGTCTAATTATATCAGACTGCGTAATTCCATCTGGGATGCTAATTTGATACAGTAGGGCTAGACGTCAAGCTGTTGTTATGTTCGCCAAGACAGGCGATAATATTACAATATGGTTTACTCTTATATTTTTATCTTGCGATATTGTTACAAATTTTGTGTAATGAACGCTTAAAATAGTGTAAATAATTTATATCTGGAAGTGTAATACATTAATATTACTTTCTGTTGTATTTATTTTATGTTAAAATTTTGCCACCACTTTTCCCTTCAAAATCTAGTTTTATTATGAAATAAAAAAAAAAAAACAGTGATTAACCTGATCGAAGGAATAAATTAAAAGTGGAGCGCGCACTGGGGCAAGGCGTAGACAAAACAAAAGGAAAACGCTAGGCCGTCATCTTGGATTTCATGTAACCCGACAACAACCGCTGCTTGGCGCGTTGCACTCCTATATCAAATCAGTTACACCGGTGGAGTTACGCAGTCTGATAACTAGGCCGACGATATGTAATAATTCCCCGTAATTCCTTAAAATAACTTTTTTATTTGTAATAGTCCTGGCCTGCAGGACTCAAGAGTATATAATTACCCGCATAACGGGATAATTGTAACCGTATCTCTTGAAAGTTAACAGCCTGCATTTTTAAAAGTGAAATTAGATCAGAATCTATCGAACGATATCATTCCACGAACAGTAGGCTCCGTTTACGGAAGTCGCGCGATTTCCGGGAGTTCATGTTGCCGCTTCATATAAATAAATAGGCCCAAGATGCTGGAAATCTTACTTTTTGTCTCTTTGCCTTCGTAATGTAGCCTGTCAGCTCGCTTTTTGTCTTCGTCATGTGAGACACCGCTGTTGCTTGTTGTAAATGCCATGTGACCAGTGGCGCACACAAGAGGGGGGGTTCTGGGGGTCCGAACCCCCCCAAAGCCATCGATTTTTTATTGATTATAATCTAAGTATATAATACGTAAAATTTAATTAAGTATTTGTTATTAATGATTAATTTTATTAATTAATGCTAATTATTTATTCAATAATTAGTTTTTTACTGTGTTTTGTTCCCGAAAATCGATAAAATCAAAAGGAGCAAAATGAAATGTGACATCTCTCGCGTTCTTCCTCTAACATAACCTCTATGTTCTTTGACGGCCCCGATTAATGGCAAAACTTTTCAACCCAAATCCAAGAAGTGAAACGAAGCATAGATGCAAATAAGATAACCTTTAAAAGGATAGAAAGTTTAGTGAGCAAGGATGGCAATTTAGAAAGTGGGTTAGGAGATAAAAGTTTTGGGATCTACGGCTTACTTAGAATCAAGACGCCCCTCGCCAATTCAACAAGGTACATACCATTGTACTCCCCTAGGAGAAAGTTTTGGGAAATAGCTTGGACGTTGAGTATTCAACCAAGGTAGGAAGATTATATTCTGAACGCTAGTATATTATTGAGATTGAGATTAGGCGCGGATATAATATATTTATATTGATAAGTGATCTAATTGCGCGATCTGAGTTAGTTAAGACTGCGTGCTTTGGTTTATTCTCACTTAATATAAGTTTGTTCGATATCTAAGTAATCTAAGTTAAATTCTTAATAAAAGTCATATTAAGAATTCTAAAATGTCTCATCATTCCGAGAATCCCACACCTCTAACTTACGCTGAAACCCCACGACATAGCTATCGAACGATGGCCATGTCGCAACAAGAATGGTGAACTTCCGACCCCGGACCCCCCTTGAAAAATTTCTGTGTGCGCTACTGCATGTGACTGTGTTATAATCGTCGTTTGTTATGTGTGTGTGTTTGTTGTTAATACTATAAATGTCTAAATAGGAAATAAAATTGGAATACCAAAGTATGTGTCCTCTATTCACAACAGCTTGAAATAGATCGCCTCAACATGGAATAAATTAATAAAATCTCCCCCACTCGACTACTACTACATATATATACATTAAACTCCCGCAGAGCGGTGTCCTCCCGTTGGTGTGGTGTGGTAGTTAGGAGAGGGGGTTCCAGCTCAGGTGTCGTCCACATCACTTGACCATGGTTCAAAATTACGTGGTCCGTTGCCAAAAGCTCCCGTGTTGCTAAACAGTGCGACGTTAATATTCAACCAATCAATCAACTAACCCGCAGAGCGGTGGGTATTTAACAGTGGCGTATCAGAGAATATTAGAGGGGCCCCCTGCAAATTCAGGTTTGGGGCACCAAGAAGAATTTTACAAAGGATTATGTACTTGGCGTCAGTCGATTTTTGGGCCCCCTAGAAACCTGCCCCCCTTTCCACGATGCAAGGCTCGCGAGGGTGTACTGTCGCCTCACTGTGTCTGACCTTAAATAAAAATAAAATACTTCATTGAATGTGAAATTTAAAATAAGTCGAAGGATAATTTCGCTGAACGTTTCGAAACAAATAAAATTCTTTAAACTACGTTTCTTAACGAGAACATATTTTAATAATGACACACACAAGCATTAAAACGGCCGCAGCCTCCATTTTAATGTAAATTTTTTTTTTTAACATATGCTGAAAGTAATTGCTTCCTTTCATGTATTGTTATCAAAATTATCTTCCTTTTTTACTATGTAATTTCATCTCCAAAGATCAGATATAAAAGCACAAAAATAATTTTTGTACCATCTTTCTTTCTCAATTTGATACTTAATTTCAAAATAATAATACATTATAAACTCTCTCTCTACGTTCTTTATTTTTATATAACACAATACAGATTTCAAAATTAATTTTTGCTTTTTATTTTACGAAATTATTTCTCTTTCACTGATTTCAAAATCCTGTTATATATGACCTTCAGTCTTTATAATCAGTTTTATAAATTACTTTTTTCCTGTAGTTTTTCTTTTTAAAAAACAATACTCTTTTGAAGCGCGTTGCCATCATTATAATTACAAAAAACTAATTCATTCCACAATTTTATATGAAAATCGAGATTATAATTATTTTTCTCCCACCATAGAAAAAATATTATTTCAATCGTTTTTAATCTTGTGTGAACAGGATTACATATCACAGCTACTGCAAACCCCACACGTGGGTCTGATACATTGTCATTTACACCTGTGTGTGGGTAACAGAGTCTACTTAATACCATCTTTTTTTGCAACGTTGTCCATAATTCATAAGCACCGATTCGTCTTAGCACCAATTCTTGGTTTTCGTTAGTCGCTACCTAAGATCTAGGTGTGTGGCAACAGTAAAACTGAGCCAGCTTGATTACAGGTAGTAATTTAGTCCCCGCCTATTTTTTCATCCACCCCAAGGAATGATACCGCTTGGCCGTTATCAAGACGTTGGAATTGCGCCGCGTATAAAGAAATTTTCAATTATTTACGCTCGGGATCAAAATCTTCGTAGTCGTTAAAATAAATAGATGGCGGGGCATCCAATATGTTTCCAATTTCACGCCCCACCTACGTCGTCCATTTACGCCAAATTGGCCCCGAATGAATTGGCCAATGAGTTTAAGGAAATTGTCTTAAGGATATGGAAGTAAGATGCTGTGAAGCTAGACGTATTGTCTGGAACTTATATTTTTCCTTAATCAGAGGTCGTTCAGGAAGATTTCGAGAATTCAATCAAGATCTTCAATTGAAACGGTGATATGTAAACTATGGTCTAGATCAGGGGTGTCCAACCCAAATGACCTTGCGGGCCACTTTGGAAAAACATTATAATCTCACGGGCCACACACACATAAAAATACGTACCTTTATAACAAATTTGGAAACGAAAAAAAATTTATTGGTTGAAAATTTAAAGCAGAATGAATTATTATCATTGTTTTCATTATTTTTCATGTATACAGACATAGATAATATAATAATGTTTATATAATATAATAATGCAATGATCAAATAATGTTTAAAATATAGAATTGCCATTTTCTTGAAAATTACGGTGTTTCTTTCGAATTGCTCTTTCGTTACTCATTGTTGAAATTTGATAGTGCTGTTATTCGCAAATGATTAAGTATACATTGTCCTTTATCCTAACCGTCCTGAACATTTTTTTTAAACATTAAAAAACATATCTGACTGCCTCTTGCTTTCTGGGCACTCCAAACAGAAAAGGAGGAGGAGAAACGAAAGTCGCACACACACAGAGAATCATGTACCATCCATAGTAAAGAGGATATGCATAGTGCAATTCGAAATTTATTAAAAAAGTAATTTACTATAGTAAAATCAAATGTAACTGTTTGATAAAAAATAAATCTATTTTAATCTAAAGGACATTTCTATTATCAAAAAGGGGATTTATTTTAAAACAAGAACAGGTAACAGGCAAATACATTGTGTATATATATATAAAATGTCCCCACAAATAAATTTCAAAATGAAAAAACTTTAAAAATCTGATATTTAAAAATTCTTTAAAAAGAATCGGCGGGCCACAACTTACGTACTGGTGGGCCACATGCGGCCCGCGGGCCATGTGTTGGACACCCCTGGTCTAGATAGTTCTTTAAAGTAGGGGTCTTTAACCCGTGGCCCGCTGAAGGTCTTTTAGTGGTCCTTCATTTGAATCTGAGGTAATTTCAGGAAAAATTGCCTTGTCTGCTTTTTGTCATGAAAACGCTGTCCCCTGTTATTCTTGATATTTAAAACATTTTATTGATATGCTTAGTATCCACTTGAGAAAAAATTTTGTTAAAATGAAGAATTTTTCAAAAATTTCATCGTCTCTTAAATAATTTTAAATATAAAAAAATCCGACGAAGCATAAAATCTCAGAAAAGATGGAGACTTTCATCTTTAACACGTATAGTATTTTAATTCAACTTCTATTTAACGCTTTTGAAACCGATATATATATATATATATTTAAATCTGTAACGCCATCACTTCCCTTAGAATCAGTTGTAGTGTTGTAAAACCAGGCGCTTGGGGCGAGCGCCCAAGGGCCCGGTTAAGCTGGACTTAACCAGACTTTCTGGGTATAAATTTCGATCCGTTAGCGCCAAGAGAGCCTGTAGATCTTCTCCGCCCAGGGCCCGAAATGAGCTTAAATCGTTACTCACCAACACCTGTTGTACAAATTATACAACTGTTCGTACTCATTGCTCAAATTGAAAACTGTAATTTTCATGTATTAAAGGGATCCGACTACGTTCGAATCGTGATTTTCGCGTAGAAATGGATAATATTTATGATATTTAGTGTTACTTAGATTAGAAACGTATATAAAAAATTTTTTAAAAATATTATTACAATAAAAAATTATTTAAGTACAATATTTTGACAAAAATGAACATAGAATGACTCATTTTCAAAATATTCTCCTTTTGTGAAAAATGCTTCTATTATATAATAATATTTTGCCTGTATATAGCTCAGACCTCTCTACAGAAGCTGAACTAGAATTATTGAAATATATAACTCAGAAGTGGGTTTATCCGTGTTTTACGACAACAGAGGGGAGAAATTTTAAGAAAAAACGCCGATAATTATTTCAATGGGTTGTAACTCTAAAAGTAATGTGAATTTTCAAAAATAGTTCAGACTCTTTGGAGAAGTCTTTACTTTATATAAGCACACACACACAAAATATTATTATTTTAGATGCATTTTTTACGAAAGGAGAACATTTTGAAAAAAGGTTATTCTAAGTTAATTTTTTGCCGAAATATTGTATTTAAATAAAAAAATTTGTCAAAATGTCCTTTAAACAATTTTATATACATTTTCTAAACTAAATGACCCTAAATATCATGAAAATTATTCATTTATGCACTTTTTTTAAAATCACGGTTCCGGACGTAGTCGGATATCTTAAGTGGTTCTATTTATTTGTTTCTTTTTTCGCAAAATGTGTTCTTGGCTCTCCTCTTCAGTTAAATTCATCCCTGAAGCTGCATCGTCCAACACTTCATTGATAAAGTACTCAGATCAGTGGCGCACACAAGGGAAGGGGGTCATAAGTAGGAATTGGATTTTAAAAAAACTTTCACATTACTTGATTATATTACGATGTTTACAAACACTCACTCATAAGGGCTATTGGTGACATAACTCGTAACTTTAAAACGCAGTCAAATAACAAAGACGATGCCGAAGCTGGCATCCCAAAATTTCACGTCTCGCCCATGTAAGGAATCTATACTGATTAAATGTGCATCGTCCCCTTTAGTCGACGGGTCTTCATTGATTCCAGGGGCACATACGGTGCCCCGGTCTGGGGAGCGGCAGCTGCCACCCACATGAAAAAAAATTCAAGTAATTCAAAACAAAACACTCTGCGTCATGACAAACGCACCTTGGTGCGTTCGGAATGACGTTATACACAACGACCTACATATGGAGCCGATTTTTCTAATTACATTACTAAACTTTCTAGAAATGTATTTAAATCTATTGAATCTCATGACAATCCAATTATCAAAGCACAAACATTGTTTACGTATCCTCATCCTAAAATTAAATATGCATATTCTTCAACGAAGTGGAGAAACCCGCTTCGCCCCCATAACACAACACTCACACTCTCTTTTCACACTCTTAAACAACACAAGCAGCTTCGTTGCATTGCATCTTTTTCTTTTGGGTTCATGTGGGGAACTGTCACCGAATTGATTGACTGCCTCTGGCCGTCCCGTTTTCCCTTCCTGCGCTTCTCCCCTTCGCCCCGCCGGCTTTCTGCTTCGATAGAACGCTGTGCTTGGGGGTACGTTCATCCCTCCCCATCTTCGGGGGAGTTTTCTTGATTTGTTATTCCTCATTCATATGGTTTTCCTTTTTCTCCCATCCTTCTGGGAATAGGCGCCTTCGGCGCCGGCGCCCGCGATCATCTAATTTTAGTTTAGTTAGATTCCGGGGATTCAACGACCAATGGCGACAATGACAACTCGGCTACCGTGGCCACTTGACTTATTTTGAATCTAGCTACAGAAGAAACAACTACTTATTATGATGTTGTTCGCGAATCTCAACATATACGTAATTTCAGTAGTTGGATTTTGAGTTCGTAATGTTTTAATTTGAATACAATATTTAAAGTATTTTTTTCTTCCTACTATTAGCTCACACTCTCTATTTATTTATTGTAGTAGAATTTTCAATCGTTAATCAAATACATTTTAAAGCGCTAAATTGAGCTGAAATTTTATATACATCATTATTTTGGATGACAGTACAGTAATTTAATTATAATTGTTAAAAATCAATTGATTAAAACGAATTATTCAAAGAATTACAAATAAATTCAAGTTGGCATCATTTTTAGCGACTTGGGTCAAAACTTTTAGACAGATTTTTTTTCTTCTGATGCTTAAAAACCTTCAGTTGAACTGAAATTTTATATACACGATTGTTTTGGATGACAATACGATACTTTAATGATAATGAATAAAAATTAATCACCACTTAATGTTATGATCCTGTCATATGTATATACATATTTATATTAATTGTAACTATTTAATAAAAAGTAGTTAAAATAGAATTTTCTTTGTTGTTGATCTAAGTAGGAATTGACTTAAATTTTTTTTATATATACTACTTGTTTTATCAACATTTAGTCTAACCATTTAAAGAGTTTCATAAAGAGTAACAGAAAATTTCCAGCCATAAAATCTATAACTTTTTCTAAACGTTAAATCTGTAACTAAAAAGGGACGTATAGTCCCTTTTTAAAAAGGTGCAGAACTAGCAATACTCTAGCTGTTAGTGACTGGGTACGAGGTAGCTGACATACTAGGTAAGAGGCAAGTGTCAAATTCAGTGACGATGTTAACCGAAGTGAAAATGTGATTCTATCAATATACGAATATAGTGATGACGAATCTTTGGAATTCTACTTCGAATAAACCTTGAAAAATTTACTAACTCTTTTAAATGTAATTATTAAGTTTTCCCCCCATTTCATTGTAAGAAAGGTTATCGTTAAAATAGGTATTTGGATCCTATTTTGGCTGATCCAAGTATTTTTCATAGATTTCGATTTAACAAATCATAGCCTTATGCGTATAACACTACCAATCATAGGTGCACCTGTATTGTAATCTCATGAACTTATTTTAATCATGAGATATTCTTTTCTATCTCAAAATGGGCTTTGAATTTCTATTCTACAAAACACACAAACATCACGTTTGTCTTTAAATCTTTTTTCAACAACGGACTTTTTTTCTATCAAAAAAAGTCTACGCCCTTGCTCAACAAAAACTGACTTCCAAATCAACCTATACCAATTTTCCTTTGTCCGATTGCAACGCTCAGCATGCAAGCCCCAAAACCTATTACCGAAGATCACGACCACGAGGGTGGCTCTTTGGCCCAAACATTGACTCTAAATCAAAGCCCTGAATGACAACCAGAGAAGATTGCCTCCACCCCCTCTCGGGGGTGGTACCCCTCGGGGATTCTTTTCATTAATTTCCACCGATTGTGCCACTCTCGGCGTTAAAATTGGGGTTCCCTTGCGATGTTCCGTCTCCGGGAGGTTTTCGGACGCGTTCTTTTCATCATCTGCCTTTAATTTTTCCGACCTTTTATTTTAAAGTGCGGGGTGGGAAAAATAAATATTACACTCCTGGACACATTTATAGAGAACCCCCGCTGTGCTTTTAAATTTTAAGGAATGAATAGAAAATTTCCCCAAAAGGGGTGGGAAATTTTAATTAAAGGAAAAACAAAATTTAAAAATTTCCAAAGTTTTTTACTTTTTTTGGGTTCCTAAAATTTTTTCGAAAAAAAATTTTTTTAAAAAATACATTTTTTCAAAGAAAAAAACTTTTAACCCCCATTAAAAGTGGGGTTTTTAAAAATTGAAAATAAAAATCCCTTATTAGATAATTCCCTTTTTTTTGAAAAAAAAAACCAAAAACATTTTTTTTTTAGTTTAACTTTCCCCCCTAAAAATTTGGAAAAATTTAAAGGGCAGTGGCCCCCCTTAAATTCAAAAAGGGTTTTTTAAAATTTTCCCTAAAAAAGGGTTAATTTCCCCCCTTTTAAAAGAAAAAAAACCCAATTTTTTACAAAAAAATTCCCCAATAAGGTTTGTTTTTTTTGGGAAGGGGGGAAAAATTTTCCCAAAATTTCCCAAACTTTTTGGAAGTTTAAATTTTGGGAAAACCAAATTTTAAAATTAAAAAATTTTTCGGAAGGGCCTTTTAAAGAGTTAAAAAATTTTTTTTGGAATTTTAAAAAAAATTATTTAAATAAAATTTTTGGGAAAAAAAACCTAAATCTTTTTTTTTAAAAAGGGGAAAAATTTCTATTTTTTTAAAAATTTTTAGAAATTGTTTTTAAAACCAACAAATTTTTAAAAAATATAAAATAAAATTGAATTTTAAATCCATTTTTTAAAACCAAAAATTTTTAAAAAAAACCCTTTTTTTCAAATTTTGAAACTCCTAAAAAAAATTGGAAAAAAAATTTAAAAAACCCCACTTTTGAAAGGGGTTAACAAAAGGGAAAATTTTAAATTTTAAAAACCCAATTTTTCACAAAAAGGAAAAAAAGACTTTTTTTTGGGACCCCCAAATAAATTTAATAAATTTTTTGAAAAATTTTGGTTTTAAAAAGTTTGGGAAAACCAATTTTGGCTCAAATTTGTTTTTAAGTTTCAAACACGACTCAAAATTTTCATTTGTTATTTGGGATTCTTTTTTTACTTTTAATTATATTCCCCCAAAAGAAAACGTTTTTTTTGCAAAAATATGTTGACCCGAAGATGTCGGTACCCCCAAATGCCAACTTTTTCCCACATCACTGTAGCAATCTGGAAGGTATTCCAAAAAAAAAGCCGAACTCGCGGCATTTTTTTTTAAAGCTGTCAATATTTTTTTGCGTTACGCCTTTACTTTCGGGAACTCCCCAATTTGCTTTTAACCCCGTAAATTTTTCCACTCCACAAAGCTTTTTTTTAAATCAATCAATTGCATTTCAAAAAAAAGGCCCATTTAAAAAAGAGCCGCATGTGGCTCGCGGGGCCGGGGTTCCCGCCCCCCCAAAGGGGGTTTAAAAGTTGTTGAAAGTCGCGTAAAGCCCCGTCACAAAATCTAGATTAATATAGAGTGAAATTAGTTTCTCCTTTTCATTCAAAGTGAAGTCATATACAGATGTATTCATATCACAAATGGATGACGAACCAAAACAAATTTTTTTTATCGATTTATCCATGAAAAATAAGTTAAATACACCACGAATAGCCTTCAGTTCCGGATTTTTTTTTTTTTTCAGATTATAATTAATAAAAAAAAAATAATTTGGCGGCACAGTGTTTGAGAACCAATGGTCCAAACGAATACATTATTGAAACCTTGAATGTTGAACATTAGGTACAATTGAATAACCCACTGGTTAAAATCCCATCCATTTGCTCTTATTCATTGAATTCCATTAATGTTTAATGATTGATTTTCTTGATGGCTAGAAATCAATTATATGCTTCTCCTATATTTCTGCAGGTGTGTTAACTGAAATATTTTTCCCTCCGTATTCTCAATAGCTTCTTTTAAATTCGTAATAGCATGAGTACTTCAGAACGGGTCATTTTGAATATTTCCTTGGCTGCTTTATCATTAAAAATATTTGCGTGCAAATAATTCATGGGGAAAAAATTAGATCTTTATTTAATCAGTATATTTATGTATCATTATATGTTTGATAAGATATCGATTCGTCAAAGGAGTTATAGAGGTAAAAATTTTTTGTGTTAAGAAAAATTGTTTTAAAATTAGCCTCAAAATTTGCAGTTGGGTATGGTAATTTCGAGTACACACACATATATATATATATATATTTCATTTTTTTTTGAATATTTTTTCAGTTAGAATTTTAAATATCTAATTTTGCATGTTTACTTTTAAAAATAGGCAAGTCGTTATTGCAATTTATAAAACCATTCACTATTCATCTCTCTCTTTTTTTCTTTTCTTTTTTTTTTTTTGAATTTATTATTTATAATTCTTTTCCTGATATTTGTTCGTTCCAAAGTTATCTTCTAGAACCGCTGTCATTATCAACTTGAAATCAATAAATTAGTTTTTTGTTTTTATTATTTATTATTTTTCATTATTATTATATACTTTTTTTGCAAACAGTATTTTTTCCAGTAGGGGAAAAAAAAAGAGTGAAATACTTTTTTTAGTATTTTCAAAATTAAAAATATTAGTTGAATCGCTCGTTTTTAATGACTTTTAGACTTTGTCAGTTTTTAATTTTAGCAATCGACATTTATTGTTTTAGGGTTTTTCCTTCGAAATTTTATTGAAATTTAAGGGGATACGGTATCCTGTACTCTTTTTTTCTATTTATATATTTACATGAAAATGTTAACATGTACCCTATATGAACGCACATAAAATATATATTTCAGAAAGAAAAAAAAAACATTATTTTTTAGCAAACATCTGCATCAAAATTTAATTTAAGCTTAAAAGAAAATATTTCTCTACTTTAAAATTCCTACTACTTTTACACATTTTTTGTTCTTGTATACTTAGAACTGTTTCCCATAATTCTGTGCATGAGATTGACATTATGAGATGCAGTGAAAATCGTTTAACTCGAAACTGAAGGGACTGAAATATTTTTTCTTGTTAAAGGATATTACAAAAAAAAGAAAAATTAAATATTCAACAAAATTATTACTTTACATTTTATTTACAAAAATATATATATATATATGTATGTATTTAATAAAACCAAACATTTACGTTATTTGCTCTCTCTCTCTCTCTTTTAATAATTGTTGATGCAATAGAGTTAGCAATAAAAAGACTTATACAGATTTCCGTTTTCGTCTTTTCTGTTTTTGACCAACAGCCTTAAGTAGCTCCATCTTTATTTTAAGTGAAATAGCTGTTTGCTTTCCCCCTGAGCTCTTTGCCGTTGTGCTCACAAAGAGAGAAAAAAAAATTATTCTAAAACAGAAAAAAATTACGCGAAGCAAATTCATTGATTTTTACTCACAGTGCGTTCGTCACCGAATTTCAAAGCCAACTGATGAGATGTTTTTGTGTGGATTTTGGGTGGAGGGGGAGAAAATTTCTTTTGGGCAAAAAAAAATTGGCTTGTGTTTGAAAACTATTCCGAGAATATTTTTAAAAGGGAAGTTAGCCTGTTTTCTAAAAACATATGAAAAAACCCCCCCGTTCATTTCACACCTTTTTTAAAATTTTATCTGGAGGCTGGTGTTTTCCGTATATTTTTTCATTCCCCAAGGGGAAATTTTTTTTTTTGAAGCGATTTTTTGTTTTTTTAAGAAAAAGGGGTGAAAAAAAAAAGCATGGTATTTGTTTTTCGGGTGTTTTTTTCGTGTTAACCGATATTTCTTTTAAGCGTTTTTTGCGTTTCCTATTTCCCAAAGGGAATTTTTATGTATAAAATTTTCTTTTGTGTCAGACACTATAAAAAACAGTAAAAGGACAGCTATATCTAATTTTGATGACTTTTTTAAAAAAAATAACTATTTCACACATAAATTCTTATTCATTGCTCAGAATCACTAAATATGTTATACAAAACAACCAGAAAAAGTTTCAGAATTTCATTTTGAATAAAAGAAAAAAAACCTTGACATTTTAAAACATGATTATCGCGAAAAGTAAAGACCAGAGAAAAAGCCATTTAAAGTTTTAAAGGTCAGTACAACAAATGAGGCAGCTTAATACAGACGTCACGTGATCTACTTTCGGTTTTTGATTCGACATACTGCTAAACAACATTAAATAACTGTCTAAATAATGTAGCTATAGCTATTAAATCTTGTAAACGTATTTTGAAAAGTTGCACAGCTAAAATGTGAAGTAATAAAAACATAATAATAAATAAAATAAAAAAAAATCGATATACGTATATATTTTTTGTTTAAATGTTTTAATATATAATTTTAAATCATAAAAAAGCTTATCAGCGAGTTAAATAGTAATTTTCAAGTCCGTAAGTTTAATATATCTTAGCATTCTAGAAAAATGAAAGTATAATTGCTAGTTATAATCCTACAATAGCTGTTTTAATGCAATTATTCTACAACTCAGCTTAAATCTGATATATATATATATATATATATATATAAAACAGATTAATATTGAAAAATAATACACGCCGCGTTTAAATTCTGAAAATATATTCCATAATTTGAAGAATTTTCCTCATAAAACACTAAAAATATTTAAATTCGCAAAAATTTATTATGAGTGTTTATTTTTAAACTTATCATTTCGAAAACAACAGCTATTTTTCCATACATTTATTAGAATAAAATTATAAATATATGATGATCATAAAATGCAATAAATAAAAACAATAATTATTATTTCAGCTTATTGTAACCAATAATTATTATCTGTAAGAAAATAATAATAATAACAATTTTGTTCTCAGAAAAGTGTTTTTTATCCTGATAAAAAGTGAAAATAAAAACTGATATTCCGTTCTCTCAAATAGTTTATACATAGTATCACTAAAATATGCGGTAAACATAGGTTGGGCGCATTTTCGCTTCCGCACAGAAATTTAAAAGAACCTGAATATAAAAATGAAACAAACATCAGTGGGGTTTTCCACAAGCGTTTCAAACAATCTTAAGTATTGCCTTGGGCGTTGTTCTCATATGTAACATCATAACAAGCCTCGAGCTTCAGTGTTAAGGTTGCCAGCTGAAATGGCGAAGTTTTCTGAATATGTTTCTCTTGAAATTAATTTCCGTATTTTGTAAAAATTTTGCGAACGGTTAGTTTAATTTATTGGATGGAAATTACTGACAGAAATATTTAATTCAGCAATTTTTTCCCATTAAATTGATGACATAAAATTATTTATTATTAAAATCACTTTTTTTTTTGAAAATCCGTAATCAAAATTGTTATTTTTTGATCGTCTGCTATTATCGTTTTCGCGCCTTAATTGCAAGAACAAATTTTTAAAAATAATTTTTTTCGTTTCTAGAAATCGTTTGGTTTACGATCTTGGAATTTTTAATTGATGAAGTTCACATTTTATTTCTCATTAAAATAACTTTTTATTTTCTAAATATAATAGACATTTTCGAGCTGTTAGTTCTATAAAAATTAGTCACGTATATAAAAAATATCTTCTAAATATTAAAGAATTACAAAGCATACATATTACGTTTGAATAATTCGATACGGCATTAAAACTGCTGTAATTATTACATAAATGTAGACGCAAACTAATAAACTGAAACAAAATATAATTTAAAGAAATATATTGCACAAAAATGCTTTCAAATTAGTAAATAAATTGTTTTTATTGTAATTTAAACAGATACTTTTAAAATCAGCATTAGTCTTTCTAAACACGGATTAAATTACCAAGCCAACTAAAGCAATATTAAAATGGAAAAATTAAATTTTTGCTTTTTAAAAATTAGCTTTTAACAATAGGCTAAATTCACGATGGTCACGTGATAAGGACAATCACGTGATCTCCATTCAATTCTAACTTGACAACAGATTTGAACTTGTTGTTCTATTCGTAAAATTTAAATAAAATTTCAAATTTTATTGTTGGGTTAAGACGTTCAAATTAAAACAGAGGAAAAAAAATCACCAAAATGTTTTTAAAAATAAAGAAAGTTTTATTAAGAAAGTGTATTTTGGTTACTTATGCGGATTAGTGTTGATAAATATGTACTTTTTTCAAAAGAAAGTTTCTTCAAAAAGAAAAGTTGGCAACAGAGTAGTGAATGAACCGATTAGTTCGACACATGATTGTATTTATCACGTGACTATGTCGACACATGAATTTTAGCAATTATTCCTTTTTGCGTTTTTTATGAAAAGCAAATTTTATCAAGTTAGCGACAGTAATAATATCTGAATTAAAAGCAAATTCTTTTACTTTTTAATTTAAAAGCGTTGAAACTTTGCCAGGAATATAAAAACAATTTTTAGTGGAAGTGAATCAATTTTTAAAATTAAATGCAAAAGTAAAAGAAAATCTTTGTTCTAAAATTTATCATGATTGTACTTTACGAAATATGTTTTTAAATAATGCATTTAAATAAAAATCCATAATGTATATTTTTCATTGCACGCGAGTAAATTAAATATCTGAATCAAAACTAATGTATAAAAGTTTTCATCTTCAGGTGCAGGAAGATTAATGAAGAGATACAGGTAATAAATTTGGGTTGAATCGAGCATAAAAGTGGACAAGCATGAAAATATAAATGAAATTCAGGGCAGTGAAAAATCAAAATAAACAAATAACACCATTAGAGATAAAGCACGAAAATGATAAATGCGTTTAATATGCAATGACCTTTTATAATCCATAGTAACCATTGATGAGATTCAGAAAAAGATCATAAAGCAGCTTTACATCTAAAAAGAAAAAAAAAGTACTGTATTTATTTAAAAAAAAGGGTTTGCAAAATAGGTATGTAGGATTGATTTATTGTTTCTTAATGTCTTTACAAGGGAAAAAAATGCTTTTGTTTACGCGCACTGCTATATTCAAAATACAGGGTGAGAACAAATGATGGACCCAGTTTTAAAAAATCATATCATCGTAACTACTGCATGTATTACAAGAAGTGATACACGAATATAAGAGAAATGCAACGTTTTATTTATTTTTTTTCCCTCTTTTATAAAAAACATACCGTAAAATTCGGCGCGCATAACGAGCACTTTTAACACAAAAAATACGATCGAAATTTACGAGTGTGCGTTATACGCCGGGTATAAAAAGGAAAAAAAAAGAAGATTGCATAAAAAAAATTCATATTTCTACATACCGTCAAATCCGGCGTTTTACACGCACCTATATTTTCAAGCTGCAATTTTTAGGTATATTCGCCGTATAGCGCGCACCCCCTTTTTTAGGAAGGAACCGGAAATGTACGGGCACTGTGTTCGTATGTTTTAAACCCATTTATTCGAGGTATTATTCCAAGTTTTAGTAAAAATTAGTATACTTCCAGAACTACAATCCTTTAAGTTAATAAGAAATGTATTTTTTTTTGTATATAAACTGTATTTCGATTTATGTAGAAGTATTAATTTTTTTTATGCAATTTTTTTTTTATTTGTTAAGCTCTCCTTTTTATGCCCGGCGTTTAACGCGAACCCGTAAATTTCGATCTTATTTTCTGTGTTAAAAGTGCGCATTATACGCCGGTTTTTATGGTATATCGAAATACCGTTTATTCAAAAGAAATGACATTTCTTATGAACTTAAAGGATGTAGTTCTGGAAGTATACTAATTTTTTTCTAAAACTTGGAATAATACCTCGAAAAATCGCTTTAAACATACGAACATAGCGCACGTACATTTCCGGTTCCTTCTTAAAAAAAGAGGGTGCGTGCTATAGCGAATATACCTAAAAAATTAAAAATTGCAGCTTGAAAGTATATGTGCGCGTTACTCGCCGGATTTTACAGTACTTCCATACTTGGAAGTATACACGGCATACTTCTAACCTGTAATCCCGTGCGTTCCATACATTTTGTAGCATCACTCTATCAATGGTTCATAATGCTGCACAAATGGTTATTTGTCGTCCTCTGTTATTTAGTGTGTCAATTGCAAATGATACAGCTTGAAATTTAATTTTTTTCTTAAAACTTTTCCATACTGTTTCCTGGGGCTTTCCAAATTTACAGGCGGTAACTCTCGTAGACTTCCGTGGATTTCGAACAAAATTCTGCCTCACCCTCTTCATTGCTTTGTCTGAGAAGCTTGGCCGGCCCTTGCTTTTCTTTTTACACAAGCAAACTGTTTTCTTAAATTGAAGAAACCATCGCAGAATGCTATAGTTGGACGGTGCTTCTTTTTCGTACCGATTTCTAAATGCACGCTTCAACGAAATAACTGAAAAACTCCGTACATACGCTAATATGCAAAAACTCTTCTCTGTCTTTGTCGCCATGTTTGGATGTCAATCACAGTGAACTAAATGTGCTGCTGATCATTGGTGGTGAAAAAACGGTGTATTTTTCTTTACATTCATGTATCCCGTTATTGCAATATATGCAGAAGTTTCGAAGATATGATTTTTTTTAAAATCGGATACATCATTTGTACTCACCCAGTATAAAGGAATATTTACATTTTTCGAAGTGATGCCACACAATTTCTACGATATTTTCAACCCTTTTTTTTCAGGTTTCATTCAACATGTTTCAAAATTATTTAACACTGTTCCAAAAATAGATTCATATTTTTAAAAAAATATGAACGCTTTAATTAAAACTATTTTAAAATAGACAAATATTTAATAACTTTTAAAAAGTAGAAATGGATGTTTCTTAATATAACGATCAAAATATTTTTTTTAAATCACTACAATTATTTTTTAAAGTGAAAGCCAACTGCAATTATTTTTTAAAGACAAAAGGAATGTTTAAAGGTAAACTCTGCAATTTTTTTAAAAAAGTAAACACTGCAATGCAATCAATTAAAAAAAATATAAACATTCATTCAAGACTTTTAAAATTAAAAAGGTATACGAAAAATATGTCTAATGAAGATATACCTTAAAATCCGGCTTATAACGCTCACCTGTACTTTCAAGCTGCAATATTTAACTTTTAGATATATTCCCCTTATAACGCGCACCCCTTTTTTTACGAAGAAACCTGAAATGTACGTGCGTAATGCTCTCATATTTTGAAGTCATTTATTTGAGGTATTATAGTCCAAGCTTTAGAAAAAATTAGAATATTTCTAGAACTACCACCTTTTAAGTTCAAAAAGAATATCATTTCTTTTAAATAGGCAATATTTTGATCTATGTAGAAGTCAAATTTTTCTCCTGTCTCTTTTTTTATTTTTAAAAGCTCTCATTTTCATACCAGGTGTATAACGCGCACCCGTAAATTTCTATCTTATTTTCTGTGTTAAAAGTGCGCGTTATACGCCGGAATTTATAGTAATAAATGATGTCAAATGTATATTAATAACATCAAATATAATTTCTTTCATAATGATTGTTCCAACTGCTAGTGGGACAACTATTAAAAACAATGCTAAGAATTAATTCATAAATAAACTGAATGAAAATTTTATTTTTGCGATACAATTTACTCTTTACAAAAAACCATACTTTGACTTATTATTATCTTTAAATAATATTGAAAATATAAAATGATCAACAATTTCTGCTGTTTTCAAAGATAAAGCTTTGTATAAACTTAAAACATGGCATTACATTAAAAAATTTCATTTCATTTAAAAGCAGCTGATTATTAAGTACATAAAAAAATAAAAACAATGCGCGGTTTACAAAATTATTTTTCATACTTTTCTCTATTATATACTAATTTATAAGAAATGATATCTAATATATATACTACAAGGGTTATTTAATAATTATCAAAAAAATTTGGTCTAAATTCATGTGACTTCATAGTCACATGATAACGATAAACACGTGCTTCCAGCCAATCAGTTCATAAATTCATCTAACGTCATAGTCACTCGGTTAATGCAATCACGTGTTTCAAGCTAATGGGCTCAATTCATGTGACATCATTAATCACATGATAATGATAACCACGTGATTTCGGCCAATCAATTCAAAATCTCATGTGACGTCATAGTCACACGATAAAGCAATCATGTATTTCCAGCTAATCGATTCATGCGCTTCTTTGTTGCCAACTTTTGGTTTTTTCAGAAACTTTCTCTTAAAAAATACAAATTTGTCAACAACAATAATGCACACACAGATAGACAAAATGCATTCTATTTAAAAATACATGCATAAAATAAGATTTTTTTTTAAATTTTAAAAAATCTTTTGAAGAAATTTATTTTTTATAATATTTTAATATTTTTACCTAAGTTTTACAAATAGAACAACAAGTACAATTACTTTGATGTCTGTTTTGAATACAATGGAGAACACGTGTCTGTCTTTATCATATGACGGTCATGAATTGAGCCCATTAGTTTATGCGCATCGCTGTTGCCAAGTTTGTTTTTTGCAGAAACCTTTTTTTAAAATGAACATATTTGTAAATAATAATAATGTATATAAGTAAACAAAATGCACTCGATTTAAAATTACACGTATAGCACACATACATATATTAATTTTGAAAATCTTTTTGAAGAATTTTAACATTTGAACATCTTTACGCAATTGTCAAATCTGTAATTTTATCTAAATTTTACAAGTAAAACAATTACAAGTTCTAATGTCAGTTTGTTTTGAATTCAGTGGAGAGCATGTGATTGCATTTGTCATGTGTGACCCTCATGAATTGAACCCATTATTAATTTTAAACATAAAAAAGAAACAGTAGCGCGCACAGAAGTTTTCCAAGGGGAGGGGGGGTCCAGGGTCGAAAATCCACCAATCTTGTATCATGTTCCTTTTGATTTTGGGAAACAAAAAACAGTAAGAAACTAATTATTGAATAAATAATTAGTATTAATTAATAAAATTAATCATTAAACAAATATTTAATTAAATTTAACGTATTATATACTTAAAATTATAATCAATCGGGAAAAAAATCAAGGGCTTTTGGGGGGGGTCTGGACCTCTAGGACACCCTCCTTGTGTGCGCCACTGAAAAGAAATATATGCAAGCAAACAAATAAAATAAAAACTTTTTTACTTCTAGCGGAAGAAACGATTAATTTTAAAAGAAAAATTAATGTTTTAATTAATTTTCTCTCACTGGTTCTTCATCCCTCACCGTTCATTTGTCATTTCGAAAAATTAAACACTAGAAGCACCAAACCTCACAACATTTAATTTCACAAACATCTGTATTTTGTGACTTTAATTAAGCGATAAACAGCCAAATCCGGCAAACGTTTTTATTTTCTTTCTTCGTCATCGCTTGGCGCGTTTTTCGCGGGAAACTGAAAAATGCCCTGCGGTCGAAAACTGCACGCCGATCTCACACCTGAGGCAAACAACAACATCGCAATTCCGCTACAAATAAAATAAGAAGCACATTTACTATAAATCACCCTCCCAACACCGAAAATCGAACGACTGCAACTTCAAACATCGATAAAATCGAAGAAAACGGTGAGATTTTAGTAAGTGTGGCTACAGGTGGTGAAAATATTTTTCTCCCATACTTCGGTTTTGCAGTTTGCCGCCGTTTTTCGTTAAGTTATGCAAGCTCACCGCTAGAGGTCAGGGTTTGTTTTTTTTCACTGGTAGAAGAGGAAAAAAAATTGGTTTTTCTCTCTTTCATTTCTGAATGCCTTCACGTTCGCGGGTAAAATCAAAATTGAGGAAAAAGTGCAGAGAGAGCTGCTCTTAGCATGTCGGAGCAATGTTCCAAAATGCTCATTTTTTCTTCGATTTTTCTGTTTTGAATTGTTGTTACAAAGTTTGAAACTAATAATCAGTTAGATATAACATTTCTGTGAGTTAAGAAAAAAAAAAGAAATGTTTGTTGATTGATATTATTTTGCAGGCTGTCTCACTCTCACTCAATTTCTCAAAAGAAATTGGAGAAAAGCATTTAGGCTGTCTCCGGTTCATGTTTAAGAATAGGACCTGAAATCGGAATATTTTTTCAAATATTAAAGTGCTCAAACGTTAATGTTATATTCTGGCTTCGCTGTCCTGTTGAAAATCGCTTATATTATCATATTACTCCTTTTTTTTCCGAGTTGACGCTTTTTTTTTTCTTTTATAAAATGTGTTTCGCAATTTTTCGCCTATACCATAAAGCTAAATGAGCTATCTTTTTACATGTTAACAGGAAAAATTAATTATTTATGGTATAATTTGAAATTTTAAAAACGCTTTAACATAAACAAATGTATGAGTAACAAAACTACAAATTTTCATGAAAATAGAATTCGCGTTTAGTTCAAACTCTCGCACATTTGGCGAAAGCCTTAAAGGGTAACTTTGTCTCATTAAAATGATTTTAAAACTAAACGTGCTTGCAGTTACAGATTATGGGAAATTAGCACAATAAATAAATTGAATAGGCAAAAGGTCCAACATAAAGAAAAATGGTTAAAACCTCTCCGTTTTGTAAATGGTATAAAGGCAAAACACCAAGGCTTTTTTACTCTTCCTTGTGACAGACTGTCCAACACTTGTCTGTCCCAACTTGCCAGTGGGCAAACCTTTTTGTGGGGGCAATAAGAGGTTTCCTGTTTGCCCTAAATGCCAGCTAGAACAGGCTTAACTCAGCACTAGGGTTTCTTTTCCGGGTTCCAGGAAAATCATAAGATTTCTGTACTTTTTCTATTCTCGCGAATAATACTTCGTTCCCGGGAGTCGCCGGGACTAAAACACGATGGAATAGTTTGTTGGCAATGCTTGAAAGATTTTTAGAAATAAAGTCAGAAATTTTAAAAGCATTAGTGGACATTAAAGAAGAACAAATGATGGCCAATGTGGAGTTTGAAACTGTGACTACAATTGTAGCAGGCTTGAAGCCAGGAAAAATTGACTTAGAAAAATTATGTAGTTGAAATGGAACTTTGGTGACTGCAGAAGGTGTATTTTCTTTAGTTATTGGAGAATTCAACGAACAAATTTCAGAATTTGTGAAAAGTATGAAATATTCTCTAATCCAAAGAGTTAATGAGAGACGCGACGTTAATTTAATAGAATTAATGCAATACCTGGATTTTGGGAGAAAATACGAAGCAGCTGCAGTTACTATCAATATTTTGCGATTGCCGGGTAAAAATTGTTTGGTTAGACAAGCCCAAATGATAGGGACAAGGCTTTTCTGAGAAGAAGAGGAATCAATATCCAACTCTTCGCACTCAGAAGAAGAAAGCATGGAGATTTTGAAAGAAAAACCTCTGACGTTGGACGAAAAATTAAAGAAAGCAATTTACTCTAAAACAAAAGTTTTATATTATTCAACGAAGAAAAGTATTAGTTTCAACAAAATCATGAAACAAAAGATGCAGTTGCTCGACTCGACTGAAAACCCATCACCAAACATTATAAAACTATGTGAGGCTTTAAAAACAATTCCTTCAACGTCAGTTGAAGCCGAGAGAGCATTTTCGCTGCCGGATTGTTCGTCACAAAGCTTAGAACTAGGCTGAGTGATAAAGGTATAAATTGCTTATGCTATCTGAAATCATATTTTAAAAATGAATAATCAACTTATATTATATATTTTTTTGTATTTTTTAGCTCATTATATAAATAAGTATTACTTTTGGAATTTCTTTGTTATCCTTATTTTATATAATTATTATTGATTTTATTTAATAAAATAACTTGTTTTTGAATTTTTTAAAATGCTGATGTATTCTCGGGAATCCCGGTAACGACTATTACATTCTCGTAATTTTCCGGACATTCCCGGGAAATCAGCAACTCTACTCAGCACATTTCGGACTGGACTGGGAAGATATCCATGATAGTCCACTTCTAGTATCGGACTTAATTAGAGTCAACGGTTTCACTGATCTGTTCTGACTTTGTCTAACCAGACAGAAGATTAGTAACAACAACAACAATCTGAATAAAGCTACCACTACTTTATTTAACTTATATTTATTGACTTTTATAGCCAATTAATACCTTTTCAGAGATGCAAAGTTAATTCATGAATACAATTATTTTAAAAAAGAGCCTCCTTCCGATATCCTGTGCTCACAAAATATGACCTACGAGCCAAACACACGAGCGAGTACATTAACTTCAAGTCGGTCATGAATAAAATCAATATACATAACATCTCACTAGCGTAGCTAGTCCTGTATCAAAGTTCCTTGGGGGGCCCTTTCTAGAAGCTCCTTAATATGTTGTGATTTTTTTCATTACACGTTTTGGGGTCCCTAAAGCTTGGGGGCCTCATATCATTGATACGGCGGTAGCTACGTCCCTGCGTAACACCATCTCGAATTTATTAAATTTTCAGTTCAGTTAGATTTGTTCTCGGTCGATTATTATAGGCGAAATTTCTTCCCTGCACATTTTTAAGGATCCGACTACGTTGGGAAGTTTTGAAAGCGTATAATTGAAATATTTAATATTTAATGTCATTTAGATTTGAAAACGTATATAAAATTGTTTTAAGAATATCATTACAAAAAAAAAATTATTGACAATATTTTGACAAAAATGAACGTAGAATGACCCATTTTCAAAACTTTCCCCATTTAGGGAAAAAATTTTCATTACAATAATTTTTTTGCCTGTATATAGCTCAGCCCCTTTTTTATGGGGCTCAACTAAAATTTTTTTGAAATATATTACTTAGAAGTGGGTTTATCCATTTTTTTACGCAACGGGGGGGAGAAATTTAAAAAAAACGCCGATAATTTTTTCCCAACGGATTGTAACTCTGAAAAAATGTGAATTTTTAAAAAATTATAGTTCAGACTCTCGGGAGAAGTTTATGTATAAAAGAACACACACACACAAAATATTATTATTTTGGGCATTTTTTTATAAAAGGAGAAATTTAAAAAAGGTAAATTTAATTTAAATTTTTTTTGCCGAAATATTGTATTTAAAAAATTTTTTGTCCAAAGTATAAAAATTTTAAAACTTTTTATACATGTATTCTAATCTAAGTGACACTAAATATCATGAAAATTATCCATTTATGCACTTTTTTAAAATCACGGTTCCGAACGTAGTCGGATACCTTAAAATACCCTCTATTATTTGAACATTTGAGACTTCAATAAGACATCTTCATTAAACCGGATATTCAAATATGCTAAATTTCGATATATTTAATATTTTAATTTGATAAAAATTTAATAATTTTGCCATGGAGCTACAGTAGGTACTTTGTGTTTACTTATTTGCTCTAGAGACTAAATATTTAAATGCGTATATGAAAAATAAAGCAATGCCAAACAATTCTTTAAATTTTAAATAATTTGCTTGAGAAAAATATATAAAAAATCGTCTGTCGCTTATAAAAATATTTCTTTTAGATTTCATGATTTATATTCTCTTTTGATAAAATGTAAAATACTTTATTAAGAAAGCATGCTGTGAAATTTTAAAGTAAAATTCTTTTTCCTAAATGCTGATAGCACATTAACATAATAGATACAAATACTTCCATCAAAATAATTTTGAAATGCAGAGCGTGCTTTTTTTTTCTTTTCAGTTAAAAATGATTGCAAAGGAGACATTAAGCTGTTCTTTGTCAAAACACAATAAAACTGCCAAAAGTGAGTAGAAAAATTACTCGCCCATAATTTTTTAAATATGTAGTTTTGTCTGTAGAATACGTAAAACATCTTTTATGAACATTTTGTATTTCACCCAAATATTATATCCATAATTTTTAAAAAAAATTCTGTTAAAATTTGCTCAGTTTTGAAATTAAATAAATATGTGGTTTTCTACTTCAAAATGAATCCATGACCGAGTAATTTCAGAAATTTATTATTCATTATGATTACATATGAGTTTATTTATTTTACTGATAGAATTTTGTTTTTAATAAAATTCAATCCTATTTAGTTTAATCACTGAAGATAAATTTTTTTTTTTTTTAAAAAAATGCACAAATAAGATATAAAAAGAGAGATTATGGTGAAACACAGAAAAGAAAAAAAGATTTTCTGCTGCGTTAACAATATTCAACGGGGCAAATATCTAAAAGCTTAAGTATTTCTAAAAAATATGTATTAATCTTTGAATTGAAATAGCGTATTATGTTCCAATGAAATAAAAATCATAATGTAGGGTGTCCGAAAAGTATGACCACACTTTCAGAAATTAACTAAAAATAAACAAAGATTTTCATTTCCGGTTTTTTATGTTCTGTAATAAAAAATTAAAGTTTCTGTTGAATGAAATGCAAACTTGATGTCGCAATGATCCCTTTTTCAACTTTCTCGTTTCAAAATGGCTTCACTGCAAGAGCAAGCGCAAGTTGTAGCAGGGTTTATAGAATCTAAATCTGCAACACATGTACAGCTTAAATGGGGCACTACCACACTGGAGTTCGGAAATGAGAAAAAGTTCCCCGGGCGATGGATGGAAAGAGGAAGTCCAATAGCGCGTGTCCATCTAGGACATAATATCTTTGGATTTCTTATTGTAGGGATACATGAGAAACATTGTTTACCTATATTAAATTAGTGACACAGATGAAATGAAAAGTCAAATTGCATTGGTTATTCCCATTATGGATCCTGCAATGCTTCATAGAATGTGCCCAGTAGCACGTCTTTTGAGGCCTTGGGCCCCTACCAGTGGTGCTCACAAGGAGGAGAGGGGGGGGTCTCGGTACCGGATCCCCCATATAGCCCTTGATTTTTTTCCGATTGAGTATAATCTTCTGTATATCTAATACGTAAAATTTGAATATTTTTTATTAATAATTAATTTTATTAATTAATGCTAATTATTAAAACAATTAATTTTTTACTGGTTTTTGTTCCCGAAAACCGACAAAATCAAAAGAAAATCTTGGGCGGCATATTGGAGCATGATACATGAAAAGTAGACTTTCGACCCAGGAGCCTTGAAAAACTGTGTGCGCCTCTGGCCCCTACCCAAAAGTAGGCCCTGGGCCCTTGCACAAGTGTTGGCCCCACCTGTTGACCCTTAAAAATAGACGCTCAATAGAATACGTTGCCAAACACTCGAAACAAATAAATGTGCATGACTTACAATTGCACAAACCGCCTCGGCCGACTGCTGCCTTTTGACTGAATGAGTAATGATAGTGTGTGGTGGTAGGACTGTATGTGGACGACGGTCATCAAATGCGTAGCCAGTGGACATATCATCAGAAATTCCCAGTTTTCGGAGAATACAACCGGAAATAACATTTGACTGCTGAAATTATTGGAAGTATGATCCTATTAAGGCTGAGTCGAGAACTAGACGAGACCTCTATTGTGGTCGACCCCCTATACAGGTCCATGCCTCAAGACATCCCTGACTATAAGTCTCGAAAAGACATGGTAGGTTGCGCGCAACTAATGGTGCGCAACATTGAAATCGTGATATAAAATTTTGTAAAAAAAATTTGTTTTCTTTATGAAACAAAAAATAATAATAAAAAAATCTTTATTTATCTATTTTTTTGTAATTATAGTTACTCTTTCCGGGCACCCCATATAATTAAAAATAAAAACCAACATTTTTTTTTTTTCTTCTTATTTTTGAAGAAATCACTAAAATTTATTTCAAATGAGCTGAACGATATAATTTTATTAATAATTAATTCGTAACAAATGGAATTAATAATTAATTAGTAACTATTAATTTCCATGTCTAAACACAAGCGAAGTAGAGCGATTTTAAAATCTTTAATCCACACTTTCGCGTTTCCCGTTTAGTTAGGTTTATCTATAAGGCGGCTTTGGAACTTAATATTTACGAGGTTGGACAACAGCAGAGTGGCGCAGTGGAAGCGTGCTGGGCCCATAACCCAGAGGTCCGTGGATCGAAACCACGCTCTGCTAGATACATTTTTTACAATATCTTTTCTAGAATAATTTAAATAAAATTGTGAAGCATAATTTTTCACAGCAAAATATTTAATCCTTAATTTTTGTAAATCGATTTCGGAATATTATTAAGCAAAAGGTATTTTTAAAAAATTCTCGGCTGAAATGTTAATATACTTTAAATTAAAAATAAAAAGCATAGTAAAATAAATACGAATAAAAAAGGAATTCTTTTAATTAGAAACACTTTTCTGGATTTTGACAAAAGATTTTGCTGTATCATATTCAACCATTTTGCAAATGAATTATGCGTAAAGACTTTATGAAAAAAATTTAAATAGCTTAAAGAGAAAATAAATTACGCCGGTGATACATTTTTCAGTTTTTAAATCTCATAAAGAAATTTGTTTTATTTATAATATCAAGTTATATAGTTATTTAACTTTCGCTATATATTTCTCACTGACATTTTAAACACCAAATATTTTTAAATATATAAAAGCAAAGAGAATGATCGTATCTTTGTACATTAAAAATTAATTAAACCAAAATTTAAAGCTCCCTCAAAAAAAAAATACTTTGGATTATTTTAATTTTAGGTCTTTTTCGATCGTTGAAGAATTTTGCTTAAAATTAAAATAATAAGTGCTTCGATAGATAGGTTTTAAAATTTAATATTAATATGTTTTTAATTTATCGACAATTTTAAGATAAAATTTATTTTAAGAGTAGGTTTTTTTTAAATAAAAAAAAGGAATAATATTTTAAAATTTACCTCGTTTACAAGTTTTGCTGAGTTTGAAGAAAAACATCAGTTTTAGAAAAATTATAGTATTTAATATTTCATTTCGTTTTTGAATTAACCACATTTTAAAATTTTATTTTTAGAAGTTAGAAAAAATTTAATGATAGATCACAAATATAGAGTTCATAAACTTTTCTAACTTGAAAAATAATAAATACTTTAATAAGAAGATAGTGAGGAAATAATATATATATATATGTAGCGTAAATACTTCTATGAGAATTTCCACAAGGTTCGATGACTTTTTGCAATTGCGCGTTTTACAGTTAACTTTTTCATTTTTGTGATTTATAAATCATTTAAATTCAATTTGGTTATTTTTTTTCACACGGTGCGGTTTCTTAATTGTTATTTGAAACTAAAAGTTTCCCAAGGAACAAATTTCCAAGAGAGAAGATATTTTTAATTTCATAAATTACAAAAAATTAATTAAAATTTCATATTTATTTGTAGCTATATTAACTAAACAAACACATCGTAGGCGGACTTAATTGAATATTTCAGTGAAATATTTATTAACCGTTTTTATGCTCACTTTCATAACTCTCCATAAGTTTCTCTGCTTTGAACATAGATGGCGCTGCGTGGTTGATTTGAGGCCAAACTTCATGGAGAAAAAAAAATTTCCCTTTTCAGATCTTCAATAAGTTTGTATAGCAAATGTTGCACACATATGAAATCGATTTTAACATGATTTTAATGTTGAAATTTCTGTGAGAAAAGAGGCATTAATTTAATAATTAATTCTTGAATAATTTATTTAGAATCTAAAACAGAATGAAATGAATGAATAAGTAATTATACCACCAAGGCGTAACTGAAAAGCGATTGGTTGTAACAATATCAAATAACTGATTTTTTAATTCTTTAATAAATATAAACTAGTTATATATATATTTAAACCTGTTTATTTTCTATCCATTTATTTTATACAGATATTTACCAATTGTTATTTCTAATAATAAATGAGTAAGAAAAAAAAAATGCGATATAATTATATATAGTAATACTCCGAACCAGTAGCGCACACAGGTAATAGGGTCCGATACCCCGATAGCCTTGATTTTTCATTGGTTGTAATCCTATTTACATATTACGTAAAATTTAATTATGTATTTGTTTTTAATAATTAATTTTATTAACTCTAATGCTAATTATTTATTAAATAATTAATTTTATTTTGTTCTTATTCCCGAAAATCGACAAAATCAAAAGAATATGTTGGGCGGCGTATTGGAGCATGATACCAAAATGGTGGACTTTCGACCCCGGACTCCCCCTCCCTCCTCTCCTTTGAAAAATATTTGTGTGCGCTACTGCCCCGAACTTGTACGCGATAGGGAAGACTGAGTGATAACCACGCAAGTCGCAGGGTATAATTACGCATATAAATAGATATAACTTATTTTTAATTAGGGCTGGAGACGAAAGACAATAATAATTTAGAAAAACAATGTTTAATAAAATCTTAAATAACCCAAGTACAAAATCGCAAACCGAACTTATTTTGATTTAGAAGATTTTTTTTAAAATCTAGCAAAGTAATCTGCCGGCTGAGAGATTTTTTTCTTTTCCCTCCTGCAAAATTTCCTCGTAGCGTACTAATAGTTTTTTTGTTCCTTGTTTTGTTGAAAACATACACTCACCATTGGAGTTTATATATTGCAATCCTTTTTCAATTAAACTGCCTGTCAAATTCCCAACCGTTATTCTATCTTCTGATTGAACTGGGTCTAAAGACTCAAGTTCTTCAATATTTTGTTCTAGCTCATTCTTTACTATGAGCTCATCAATTGTTAGCTCCTAATTAAGACAATCCAGCAGTTCTTGACCATGATCCATATTCATTTCTAAATTTATTTGCCTAGCAAGATCGACAAAATCTTCAATTACATCATCAATTTCATTAGGCTCTGCCACTGATTCTGCCTGAGTTTCAGTGATGAAAAAAAGGACACACAGTTTTTTCCAAACGCCATTAAAAGTTGTGAGAGGCTAGCGCCTTTCTCTCGGACGCCTAGATGTGGGGGAGGTAGGGAAGAAACACTCGACACGAACCAATTAATCTATTTATTTTATCACACCCAATTAAAAGACACAATTTCAACTAATAACAGTAAGAGAATGTCTCAATGCCAACCCCGAAAGTGGAACAACGAGGGTAAAACGCAAACGATTAGGAGACTATCGAACTTGGTCCTTACTTTATAAAGGATCTAACCTATCATCCGATTTATCTAATATCAATTCAATCACAGTGAATAATCGTCACTTTAAAACTTCCTCCTAATGAGTTATTAATCACAATAACTCAAATATGATACCTTCAGTAGCAATCTCACCTGATTCAAGTATACCTCCTCTTTACTCTCTATTCAAGCTAGAAAACTTCGACAAAAATAGTAAGTTAATTTAAATATCACGATTATCTTCTTCCGAAGGGTTGGTTGTGAATAACGCGAATTGATAGCCCAAAGATTTCCCAAGAGGATTAATTGAAGGAACGCGTATAGATCCGTCACAAAGTTTTCTGTAAAATTTCATTCCAAGATTGTCCGATGATTCTCTAACAAAAGACAAATCGACGAGATTTGAAAATCGCGTTTCTCCGGATTCGCGTAAGTAGTCGGGGTATTACTGTATGTAAAATTTATGTATAATTTATTAATGCGCAAAGGCAAAAGGCAAAAAATGTGTATCTTCAACAGGCAAATAAAACGTTCAATTGATTGCTTTAACTGTTTTTTTTTATGCGCTTTAAATATGAAATCTAGTGGGTAAGTAACAAATAATGTCTTCTCGATTAAAAAAATAATAATAATAAAGAAATTTGACTAAAAATCATGAGTATGTTGAAGTTCTGCTAAGTCCAGATTTGAGATATTGTTTAAATTCACGCATTGGAATCAGGGGTATAGCTACCACCGTATCAATGATACGGGGCCCAAGCTACAGGGGCTCCCACATGTGTAATTACAGTACCACTAACAGGGCTTTCATTTCTAAAAAAGGGTCTCTATGGAGATTTGATAACGGGTCCACTCAGAACTAGCTACGCCAGTGATTGGAATGTATCTGTTTGTTTCAAGCTATGTAACAATAAAGAGATAATATTGTGTGTGTGTGTGTGTTATAAATAGAGAGAAAATAGAATTGTGAACTTCTAGCTAAGATAGTTGACAAAGAGAGAGAGAGAGAAAGATATCACTATCAGAGCACTAGTCAATTTTTTTACAAGTTTTTTATCTTACGCGGTTATCACGGCATTTGAAGCCTTGCACGTGGGCGTGAACTTTAAAATAACTTAATTATGATGGCAATCTGAGTCAAAGACATAAAGAAGACTTATAACTAAAATAGGAATTGTTGATTTTCACATATCAAAAGTACGTTTCTATATATACACAAAGCTAAATCTGCAAACTGAATTCTTCAATCATTCGAATGGATTTTATACATTAATTACATTCCTACCATCGTGATATATTTTTTTTATTGCGTTCTAGATCAAACATTCTGAATTAACGGAAAAATTGGAGAAAAAAATTCAATAAAAAACTAAAAAAATATATTTTTTCTTTGAAGGACTGCAATGCATTCAATTAATGTAATCAAAATTTGAGAAATTGGAGATCAGCAAAGTTAAATTTAACTAATTAATAACCATAGAATTAATTTTACTCATGCGAAATCAAAATTACTAGTAGATCAAAATCCTTAACTAGAGAATGATAGCGATTCGTCGTTGCGACGAATACTATGTTGAAATGCATATTTTCCACCCCTTCGTCTTAACTTTAAGAATTCATATTTTAGCAATGCTACCAGGACCGATCCTAGGGTATCAGCCGCCCTCGTGCAAAGACCTAATGTGCTGCCCCTCTAGAGAATTTTTTATATTTTGATCAACACATTCAACGTTGACTTTATAAACACATCTACCTGCATAACAATAAAAAGTAAAAGATTATTAAAAATGCACACAAAATAGACACAAAATCACTTCTTTCTTCTATTTTGATTTTCTTAGTTGGAAGGCTATTATTAAATTGAAAACTTTTAATTTTCCCAAATGCATATTGTATTCAAACACTCCTGTGTTTTGAATAATATTAACCGTATTAGATATTTTCGTAAAGCAATTTTCGCAAAAATCATTTTTGAGACGCCTTTGTTACGAAGCATCGACCTACAAAGCGCCGCCAGTGCCGTTGATAAGCACAAAAATCTTTTCTATTACAGTATTGCCGGCTCTGCCACGAATTTTGCAATCAAATGAAGGATGTGTGTAAAGAGTGGACTGTGCACTATATTCTATTGTTCTTAAACTATGCTATGGTTTCGGGAAATCGGGACTTATTTTGATTTTTCAACAGCTATTTAAAATCCAACGTATTTATTCGACTTATTCTAAATTTATTTTTGAAAAATTCGTAAAAAATTTGCTTGATTGATAGAATTTTATGCGGCCGGTGACCGCCCCTTGCTTTGGACGTCTGCGTACGGTGAACGCCCTGCACACCTGCTAGGATTGGCCCTGAGTGCTATCACACGACAGCGCGCTACTATTCAAAGAAATAAAATTAATTAAACGTAAGTATCTATAATATATGTATATTTAATTAGATAATCTAGAAGGGGGCGATAAAGATTGTTTATTAACGTTCGCATTCTGAAGCTACATGAGGACTATTGGCGACAGTTCTTGCAATTTCAAACCGTAGTCAAGTCAGCAGAGCGATACCAAAGTGGCATCCCATTCTCCAAACTTTCACAATTGGGAGAATTTTGAGCCTCAACAGATTTAATTTGCGTCAGTCTTCAGCGGCACTATGATTACGTCACGGTGCGTCAACTACGTTTACTACGAGTTCACAACCAAGACCACTACACTACCTTGCTCGTTTTAAAGGGGAAGCTATATCCTTTAACATACCGTAAAATCCGGTGTATAACACACACATTTAACACAAAAAATTGAAATTTACGGGTGCACATTGGCAACGGACCCCAGTGACGTAACCTACATCCCGTAACGTACGGGGGACCCAAGAATCTAGGGGGCCCTAATGCCTGACTGACGCCAAGTACGTATTTGGGCTTGGAACCCAACACCTGACTTTGTAGGGGTCCCTAATAATCTTCGTTACGTCACTGCAACTGACCTTGTAATTCTGAGCTATGGTCAAGTGATGACACCTAAACTGGCACCTCCTTCTCCAAATTTAACACCAAGCCAATGGAAGGGGAGGGAGTTCGACAGATTTAACGTGCATCAGACCTCACTACACGGCGGGTCTTCAGTGGCGCCAGTCTCGAACTCATGGCACACCGGTCATGAGTCCGTCACCATGATTACTAGGCTACCACGTATTATTATGCCAAAGCACAAAATTTGGGATAATTATCTGTTGGAGGATCTCTATAGTTCACTAATAAGTACCGTGAAATCCGGTGTGTAACACGCACTTTAAACACAAAAAATGAAATCGAAATTTACGGGTGCGCGTTATACGCCGGGTATAAAAATTATAGCTTTAAGAACAAAAGGGATGAGCATAAAAAAATTAGATCTCGTCACATATCGAAATACTGTTTATTTAAAAGAAATATCATGCCTTTGAACTTAAGGCTGTTTTTCGGTTAATGTTAAAATAGGACCCGAATTTAGAACATTTTTTCAGATATAAAAGAAATGAAAGATTAATATGATATTCTGGCTTCACTATCCTATAAAGAGCAATATTTTTTATCAAACTTCCCATTTTTAACCGAGTTGATTCATTTTTTTTCTGGTATAAAATGTGTTCCGTGTTTTTTCTCCTATATCGTAATGTTAAATGGTATACGCCTTCACGTATTAAAATTAAAAAGAAAATATTCATGGAATATTTTGAAATTTTTAAAAACACTCTATTGTTAACAGAGGTATGAGCTAAGATATTGCCAATTTCCATGGAAATTGAGGCATTTTCTGTCTGAAAATGTGCTTCGCGTTTAGTTCAAGCTATCGTACTTTTACCGAAGACAGCCTTAAAGATCTGTAGTTCTAGAAGTATACTATATTTTCAAGACTGGGATAATACTTCAAATATGATTTCAAAACATAAGAGCATTGTTCACGTATATTGAAAGTGTCTTCGTAAAATAAGGGGTGCGCGTTATATCGCGAATACCTAACAGTTAAAAAAATGTAGCTGGAAAGTATAAATGTGCGCTATAAGCCGGATTTTACGTAAGTTTATATTTTCACAAATTTATATGCAAAGTTTCATAAATTATCTACTGTAAAGACTTGATGGTAATTGTCCGTACTTTCAAACATAAAAATTTGACCTTTAAACGTTACAAAGTAAAGTTTATGAACAAAATATCAATTGCTTCCTTAGTTATTTTTATATGTTGTTGCGCTTTGAATGATCATTCAATACAATATGTAGCAATCAGTGTAATAATAAATAGCTGGATACTCATCAACACCAAATTTTGAATAACCTGTCGCCTTTAAATGGACTGCTTTCAAATCATCAAAATTCTACTTTCAAATCGACGGAGATATAAATAGTCATATCAGTGAAAATTAATGAAACTGCATTGACCATATTCTCCAGATGCATCTCGTATAAAAGCAACTTCCAGAACTTAATTAGCACATGAAAGAACCGTTCTTTTAGGCTAAATCATTGAACTCAATTGCCAAATTTCGACGAGTTTACCGAAGAATACAGCGCTAACAGGTTGGCGCTATTAATCTAAAACGCGAAGTACTTTTTGAAGGTCGCCATTTCTTCTTTTTGTTTTCTGTCAAGTTTTTGTTTGTTCTTTTATTTTCCTTTAGGATGGTGAAAGAACCTTTTTGGCGTTCAAATGACAGGACAAGTAATGAGAAAACTAGGAAACAAGATGAATTTTTTTTTAAGATTAAGTCTATGCCAATAGACATAGCCATTTGGAATTTCTTTTCAGAATACCAGAATGTATCGCTTCTTCGGATTCTCCATTAGTTTGAGAACAAATTAAAGAAGTGTTCCCGGCAATTAAGAGATACGTATCTTCTTTCGCTCTGAGTGGAATGTGCGCCATAAAGATTATTCTGCAATGAATAATTTATTTTCTCAGATTGGGAGTAATCCGCGATACGCAGAATGCTAAGAATTTGAAAAGCGTGATACGAATTAGTCGACGTTGATTCGTTTTTTGTTAATTATAGAGGCCTACAGATATAAGTGTTAATGCAATTTTCATTTTTTTTTCAATACCCCTACTATTAGTTCACACTCTCCCTACATATATTTATTTAATTATATATATATCTTGTTCAAATTTTGAATCGTTAATAAAATACTTTTTATTCATCCACTCAAGTAGTTCTGTGACGTCTCTCGCGTCTTTCTGATTAACATGACTCCTATGTTCTTTGACGGCCACGATTAATGGCAAAACCTTTCCAACCCAATACCAAGAAGAGAAACGGATCGAATATGTAAATGAGATATACTATAAAAAGGATAGCGTAAGCAGAAACCTAGATAGAGCATAGATAGCATAGCGTAGCAGGCTCAGAAGGTTGTAGTGTGGAATCATTCTGATCAATAGCGTGACAAAGCTTAGTGTGAAATCTAGCAGACCAAGAATAAGCAGTCAGGAATTTAGCTGCATTGCGGATCAAGAATCTTCATAGATAAAGTTATAAGATTATATTCTCTAAGTCAAAGGACCCAGAGAACAGGAAAAGGTAATATTAGATATAAGCAGTGCCAGATAACAGGATTATTTGGGATAGTGGGGAATGAGGATCTATTTGAGTGATCTGACTTAAATACGTGATTTACTTTGGGCTCGACTCTCACTTTAATTAATAATTGTCAAATTAAATTTAAGTATTATAAGTTACTCTTAATAAAAGTTGTATTAAAATTATGTCTCATCTTTTTGTAATCCCACACCTCTAGCTTACGCGGAACCGGAAGACATGGTCATCACAGGATGGCTATGTCACAAGGGGCCCCGAACGTATTTAATTCGGGGGTTAGGAAAATGTGGTTTGGAAATAAAAATTTACCTGAAATGTACTTTCGGGGTCGGAGAATGTTGCGAGTTTATCGAGTGATCGATAACAATATTCAGTTACTTGAAATCCCAAAATTGTCATGTGCTTACTTAAAAGTCATCTCAGGGAAGGGCTCAAATTGGTATTCGATATTTGGTTCGTTGTTGGTGAAAAAAACAGCCAGGGATTTTGCGCAGCTCGCTGAATTAGGGGCTTTTCCGCGATCAAAAAAAAAAAGAACTACAGTCGGAGTTTTATGCATCACAACAGGGAAGAAATCGGGAGGCGACTGATTTTTTTATAGTTTACAAAAAAATAGAGAAAGTTTAGCTTGGGTGTCCCGGAATTTAGGGGATCCTTTTTTTGGTTCGACCGAACCACAGGTACAGGCCCACTTGGAAGCCCGGGAAATCCAAAAAAATACGATACAATTTTTTAAAAGTCCCTTAAATTCGAAGAGAGATATTTTTGCAAATCAAAAAAGGGTTATTCCGGAACCATAATATAAAAAGACGAGGTAAAAAAATCCCATAGGATGCCTAATTTTGAAGCTAATAGTAGAAACTGGGGGAATTCGGAAAATGGGGGTAGCCCAAATAACAAAAAATGATTTTTTACGAGAATAGCCGAAAAATAATAGGGGGGTTCGGGGGAATAGATTTAAAAATTGATCAAGATTCAACAACAGGGGTTCCATTTCGAAATGAGCGAAATGATTTTAAATAGAGGGACCGTAGAAATAAGGGTTCAGGATAATTTCAATCGAGGCGATGGGGACGAAAAGGGGGACGATTTATTGAAAAGGTTAAGATAAACCCTCAAGAGGTGTCACAAGAAAACAATTAGATTTTTCTCCCAAAATAGCACCCGTAGAACTTCCACACGTACCATATTATTAAATAACACTTTTTTGAAACCCCATGGACCCCGGGGAGCAGATAAATTTTTTATATCGGAAAAGTATATAGAAAATATTTTTTCTATAAACAAAAAAAAAAATCCGAGCCCAGGTAAAAAAAAGCACGGGGGGTGGGGAAATCCAAAAAGGGGGGGGATTGTAAAAATTAAAAATTAAGATCAGACAATTCAAAAAGAAATTGGTCATTTTAGTGTTAAAAAGATTTAAATACCCATGTTTTTCTGGGTATCGATTTCATAAAAGCGTAAAGAATCGTATTAAATTTTGATCAGAAATCGTTAAAAATTCAAAATACACTGGTTGAAGATAATAAGGTAAAAAAAAGGGAAATTCCCGTTATTGGGTCAGAAATGAATTTAAACATGGTGGCTTTTTTACCGAAAACCGGGGGAATAATATAATTGGTGATAAAATTAATTGTGCCAAATAAAAAGATTTGGTACTTATTTCCGGAACAAAATAGAAACAGAAAAATGCCCCAAAATTTAAAGGGTCATATATATAGATATTTAAAAAACCCGGAAGAAAAACCGGGTTAATGCAACGATATGTGAGAATTGGCCCCCACGTTTTCCCGTTTAATTGAAGGATTCCTTTTTTTATGCGAAACACGCAAGGGTCATTGGAAAAGGGTGTATCTTTTCCCTTTTTAAGGGAATGAAATAATGAGAGAATTTCATGACAAACCTAAGTGGACACGTCGGCAGATTTAAAACTTTTCATAAAAAAATTTGGGACGTTTGTTATTTCCCCTACAGGGGAAAATTTATTGATCAATATGTTTTCTACATGCCATATGTGCCAAGTTAATAACTATAAAAAAGCGTTACCAGCTGGTCGGTTAAATCCAATTATATCGAAATTATCCGAATGAGATAGTGACGTTAATTTAAGGCCCCTATCCCATATCGAGAATGGGCGTAAACCCCTATATTTTAGTAAAACCGATCATTTCCCGCAAAAAGGGGTGAAATTATAATTTTAAAAAAAAGGCCCCATTCGTATAATAGCGGATATTTTTTTTAAACTTTATATCGCGTTATGGAGCTCCCAAAAAAATTAATAAGTGATAATGGTCCCCAATTTATATCCCAGATTTTTTAGCACTTAAGTGAAAGATTAGGCATAAGGGATGTGAAGACTGTTTCATAAAGACCCAAGCAAATCGGGGGCCCGAAAGAGTTAATCCCAGAAAAGTGCAAATGATTTCCCAAAATTTGTTTTAAAGATCAACATGATACTTGGGATCAATTCTTTCGTGAGTTTTGCACGCTATTCTTTCGGCGGTGAATGAAAAAAACGGGGAAAAAAAACCCGGGTGGGGTTATTTTTAGGTCGAAAAATTTTATTAAAACCATTTCAAAACATTATGATAGCGGGGAAAACTCTAAAATTTAAAAATTTAAGATATACCCGAAAAACTTTTTTAAAAGCTAGACTAAGTAAAAAATTAAAAAAAGGAAAATTTGGGGAAAAAAATTATAATAGAATGGGAAAAAGGGCATAAAAATAAAAGGTAAATGATTGGGTTTTTTGAAACACACCCTGTAAGTTCAGGGGTAACAAAGTTGGCTAAATTTAAACAAAAATTTGAGGGACCTTATAGAGTCCTAGAAGTTAGGAACTTTAACAATATTGTAATATGGAAATCGGGAAAAAGATTAACAGTTAATGTAGATCAAATAAGAATATATCCATAGGAAATGTGACGAGGTCAAAATGGAACAGGTATCCCAAATAGTATAAGATCAAGTCAGGAAACTCGTACTTCGGAAAAAAGTACACCAAGGATTAAATGAGTCACAATAGGGGAAAAAGAAAAATCTGCGGTGAAACGTAGGTTAGAGGAAAAAAGGATTGGTAACCAATCAAATCCATATAAAAATACAGAGAGGACCCAAAAAAACAAATCACTGGTCAGATCACTACCTGGTTCAGTAGGGAATGAAAATAAAAAAAAAAAAGGTTTAAATATCACCAAGGAATTAAAAGATCAGGTGTATCGGGGACAAGTGGACCACAAAGAAAGTGGAAAGAAAGGGGAATAAAATTGATAATAAAAGACAAATGTCATCTAGTACTTTTTCCCAGAGATAGAAAAAGAGCAGGAGAGAATCAACTGAAGTTCCATTTGAAAAGAAGTATAATTTAAGCCACGACGGAGAACAGAAGAACCACAACCAGCCAAGAACACAGTTGGGAAGGCAAGGAAAGGAAGACAAAGGGAGATTACAAGCCTTTTCAACAAGAAATTCCAGTACAAACAAGGAATGAAAGTGATGACACCTCATCGTTGAAGTGAACGTGGGAGACCGAATATAAAAAACGGTTGTATTGTTTCATTTTTATGATCTTCCAACAAGTGGTCGGAAGAATTATTGCAAAAAGGAAGTCTCGGCGGTGCTTAAAAGTTATAAGCCAAGTCAAACACTACAATGAGTGTTCATTTAATTTTGGAACTTTTGACTTGTTAAAATTTTTTCTGAAGAAAAAAATTTGTATTCACACATTTGTTTACTTCGATGTATGACTTCGTGAGATGCGAAAATTCCTTTGGTTATTTGTTATAATGGTTTATTGAAAAATGTTTTGGAATTGTATAATATGTGTATATATATATATGTTGTTGTATTTTTACGTATTTAAGGGCATCTGGTTCGGGGAAACGCGGCGTAGTCAAGGCACTAACAATAAAAAAGGGGTGCGCGGCTCTTTTGGGAGTTTTGTTGAAACCAGATGTAGGGATGGAGATAAAATTTATTGTGATATATAAAATAAAAAATTTAAAAAAATTGATTAATATTATGGAAATAGAGACCAAAAAATTTATTTCGGGGGAGACTGACCCGGGAAAATCTTGAAAATAAAGCTTCAACGTTTTTCCCAGGCTGTTAAAAAAAGGGAGCAGAAGTAACAGCTCCATATGAAGTGTTAGATTGGGCCCGCCACCCAGAATGGTATTTTTTAAGTGTATAAATATTTTAAGTAACAATTTTAAAAGTGAGAGTGGGCCCAAAATTAAACAGTAATTAAAGTTGGCCTAGTTATTGGGGGTAAAATTTATTGTCACGAGTTTAAAATTAAATTGAATTTTAAAAAATTCTAAGATGAGTAATAAAAATTTTAAAGTCAAGATAAATTTTGGAAATTAAAAAAGTTAAAATTTAAGATTAAAATTGAAAATAAAAAATTAAAGTCAAGATAGATATTAAAATTATAAAAGTTAAAATGAAGATTTAAGATTAAAATTTAAAAAAAAAACTAAAAAGCAAAAAGAAATTTAGAAATAGAGATTTAGACACGTAATTTATTAAGGGATTGAAAACCCCTTTAAATAAACCCGTTTTTCTTCTTGGGGGGGGTTGTGACGTTCTCGCGTCTTTCGGGTTTTAACGGCCCTATTTTTTTTGACGGCCACAAATTAATGGAAAAACCTTTTCCCAAAAACCCAATACCAAGAAAAAAACGGATCGAATATGTAAATGAGATATACTATAAAAGGAAAAGGTGGAAAACCTAGATAGAGATAGATAGCATGGGTAGCGGCTCAGAGGTTGTAGTGGGGAATCATTCTGACCCAATAGCGTGACAAAGCTTAGTGGGGAAATCTGGCAGCCCAAAGAATAAGGGTCAAGATTTAGCTGCATTGCGGTTCAAAAAATTTTATAGATAAAAGTTATAGATTATATTTTTAAGTCAAGGGACCAGAACGGGAAAAAAGGTTTTAATATTAGATATAATTTAGATAACAGGATTATTTGGGATAATTGAGATAGAGGATCTATTTAGGTGACCCTGACTTAAATACGTGATTTTTTTTGGGGGGCTCGACTCTCACTTTAATTAATAATTGTCAAAATTAGAATTTAAGTATTATAAGTTACTCTTAAAAAAAAGTTGTTTTAAAGGTTTTTTGTCTCATCATTTTGATAATCCCACCCTCTAGCTTACGGGGAACCGGCAAGACAGGTCATCACAGGATGGCAAATGTCACAGTTCAATTCCTTAAAACTTGGTGGTTGGAATTTGATGTTAATACAGTTTTTTCAAATATTAATTCATTGATTAAAATCAAATATGAATTAATAGTAACAAACAGAAATAATAGTTCAACACCCTATATAAAAAGGAAAATCGCTCTTTGTGACACCTGTAGCGCAATGGACTTCTAATCTATGGGTGGTGGGTTCGAATCCCAACTGAGATGGCCTAATTTCTGAGAATGCGATTTCTTTTTACTGTACTATTTTATTGGAATAATTAAATTTAATGAATGAATAAATAGAAACAAACAAAAGTAATAGTCCAACACCCTATATAGAAAGGGAAATTTAAAAAATTAAAAAAGGAAAATCGTTTTTATTTTTACTTTAAAAAGTGGGGTTTCCCTGCCCTGTATATACAATTTTTTATATTAATTGCAATTATTTAATAAAAAATAACTAAAATGAAATTTTCTTTGTTGACTCAATTGACTTTAATTTTTTTTATATGACTTGTTTTTTTGTAGGATGCATATCAGTATCACACTCAGGGGGGGGGGGGGCAGTCTAGGGCAGTGATGCTCAACCTACGGCACGCCGATCTTTTCTGAGTGGCTCGGTAATGGGCCATTACCCTAAGAAATTCGATTACTTAAGAACTATGCACTAAAAATTTAGTGGAAAATTCTATCAATGAAGCAATCAAATCTATCAATATTGCTATCGATTTACTTTTTACTGATAGTAGAATGTAAACAAGAGGCTTGGCCATTGATGATAGGAAATCGAAACTACGTCATAACTCAGTAAAAACTGAATAAAAGAAATTTTTTTGTATGTGTTTGGTAGAAGATTAATATAGTATTAAATAAAAGCTGAAAATGAGAGTTTTGATATATCGGTGGGGTTTTTTTTCTCTTATAGTTCCCCCCCAAATCCCCCATTTTTGGCCCCCGGGGAAATACCTTGTCGTATGTAGGTGGCCTGCTGGAAAAAAGGTATTGGGCGTTCACCCCCTCCTAATGATTCTTTTTTCAACTGATTATAATTCTATGTAGTATATTAGAAGTAAAATAATTCTAAACAAAAGGAAACAATAATTTCTGTTCTAATAAATGAAAAAAATAAAATTTATTTTCTCTTTTTCTTATACTTTCTGTTAATTTAAGTATTTATTATTAATAATTTATTCTATCAATTGATGCTATTTATTTATTCAATAATTTATTTTTTACCGTATTTTATTTCCGACGTTCTATAAAATCCAAAAAACATGTTTGGCGGTTTATTGAGGAACAAAACGAGAATGGGTGGGGCTTTCAATCCTCGATCCCCCCCTTTTTAAAAATTTCCCCGGAAATATATACTAATGTGAATCTCTTTGTTACGTGGAGGGATAAAAATCATAATAAAAAGGAGGCTACCTATGCGGGAAAAAGTTAAAAATTAAAAAAATTAAATTTTTCCATATCATAAAAGTAAGCCCCCTTTGAAGGGGAAAAACCAAGGTTTAAGGGGCCTTTTTTTAAAAATTCTGCCCCGTCATACTGCAAAGTTAACTATAAAATGTCTGAAGATAAGAAAATAATAATAATTTTCCTCATCCCGAAATGGTTTTCCATCATCTGTGTTCTTTAATTATTTTTATCCTTCCTTCCTCATTGGCTCGACAGCCCAGGGTGACCCTTGGCCTTCTCAAAAACCCTTTTTCCAGGCCAGCCTTCTTCCCGTGTTTTAAACTCAGTTCTCAAAACTGGGAGTTTTTTTCAGGCCATCAATCCATCTAAGATTTGGCCTGCCCTTTTTCGTTTCCCCGGGGTTGGGCATTGAAGACTTTTAGGGGTGCGGCCTTCGTTCATTCTGACAACGTGCCCTGCCCATTTAATTCGTTGTTTTTTTGAAATTTCAATGTTAGACTTATATGTTTGATAGAGCTCGAAATTTGATCTCCTTCGCCATGTTCCTTTTTCCCAAATTTCCCCCAAAAATGATTTTAAAAAATTTTCCTTTCGTAGATACTTATGTTCTCATCTGTTCGAGACAGGGACCAACTTTCACATGCATAATTTAATACTGATCTTGCAAAAATAGAACCTTTGTTTTTTTTTTGTTTAGAGATTTCATATTTTTTCAAATTTCCCATTAAAACATTTACTAGCCATTGTAATTTTTTTTTGGATTTCAGTAGTACAATGTTTATTGTTAATTCTGAACCTAAAAAATAAAGTAACAACTTTAAAACAATAATGCAAAACTACTTCAATTTTTAAAAGGGGAATTGTTAAAACATGATTTAAAAGGCATGAAATTGGTCTTTTCTCATTGATTTTCGGTCCCAAATTATTTTTTATGGGGATATTAACAAAAAACAATTAAATAAACATAAAGTAAGAACATTTTGGTTTCGCAATCAAAAGAAAGGGGAAAAATCCCTCAAACGGCTTTTTTGGCTTGGCCTAAAGGTTTACGTAAAGTGTGCAATGCTAAGGGAAAGCACATTGACCATTTCAAATAAGTAACTTAATTAAAAAAAAATTTATTGCTCTGAAATTGGTTCATTTTTTTTGATCTGAGCATTTTTAATTCTCTACTCGGGGTTACCGATCGCGTTGCTGATGGATCTCAAGACTTTTTGGGGGGTGAACGGAAAAATTTTTACCAGTTAGTAAATATACGAAAAATTCAAGACTTTTGAAGTACCAGACTATATAATATATATAGTCAAAACTCTACAAATGAGAAAAAAACTTAAAACAAAACCAAAAAAACTGAGAAGTAAGAAAAATCAGACATATAAGTCTTCTACCCCTATAAAACAAAACTAACTTTAGATAAAAATATTTTTTTTTTTTAATATATTTTAATTTGTTTCATAATAAAAATTTTGTTTTTGCGCATCATTTGATAAAATTATATTTGGGACTATTATTATTAAATTTGTACCTTCCTTTTTGCGTTAAACATGGTTTTAAAAGTTTTTATTTTGGTGTGTAGAAATACATTTTTTCCCTACTTTTTTATTCAGTTTAAAAATTTTTTTTCCTTACCTCCCACCCCCCCAACCCAAAAAAAAAGGGGATTGGGGGAAGGTTGGCCCCCCCAATAAAAAAAATTTTTTTTTTTTAAAGGGAAAAAAAAAAAAAATTAAGGTAAAAATTAACAATAATAAATAAATAAAAAATACTTATATCAAATACGTAATTACATTTTACGTACTATATACATGGGACTATAACGAATCGGGGAAAAAAATGAAGGGTTATGAGGGAGGGCTCAGACCCGTGGACCCCTCCCCGCCCTTGTGTGCGTCACTGATATTGGCAACGATCGCAACTCCTTGAAAAAATAAGAAGTTCCCCGTATCCTGGAAAAGTCTGCCCTCCCCTGATGTAATACTAAATACCAAAAAAATTATTCATTCATACGTTTTTTCAAAAGGACACTTTCAAAAGTAGTCACCTTAAATGTATTATGTTCAGCAATATGTGTCGAATATGTATACAATTAATGAGCTTATGTTTATATTTATCTTGAATACTTATCTAGAAAGTGGCAGGGGAAATTAAAAATTGATTCGCTCATTCTCGGAAACTCTACACACACATTCCATCATTGTGCTTATTTCCAATACATCACTCTTCGTTAACTTTTTAATTCCACCTGCTTCCTCAATCACATCCACTACAGGAAGAAAAAAAAATATTTTGGAAGGGCAAGTTCATAGTTCAACAACTTCCTGAGAAATTCTTTGCTTAAAATAAATATTTAGCTGAAGCCATCTCGTGACAAAACTTTTTTTGTCTTTCAAGCGTTTATCTCGGACTTGCCAAACTTGTTGAAAATTTTTTTTGGTGTGAGTTATTGTCGCGCGTTATGAATTTTTTTTTTACTTATATTTATCATAAAGCAATTTCAAATGATCAATCATTAGGAAAACATGTTAGCTGTATTGGGTAAGCAAATTGTGGTACGGATTGATGAAAAATTATGTACAGAATCTCCTATGTATATAGTACGTAAAATTTAATTACCGTAAAATCCGGCGTATAACGCGCACCCATATTTTTAAGCTGAATTTCTTAACTTTTAGGTATATTCGCCGTATAACGCGCATCCCCTTTTTTACGAAGTAACCTGTAATGTACGCGCGCAATGTTCTTATGTTTTGAAGTCATTTATTCGACGTATTATTACAAGCTTTAGAAAAAAATAGTATACTTCTAGAACTTTAACCCTTTAAGTTCACAAGGAGTGTCATTTCTTTCAATTAAACAGTATTTCGATGTATATAGAAGTCCAGTAGTGCACACAGGAATTTTTCAAGGGAGGGGGTCGGGGTTAAAGTTCGCCATTCTTTTTGATTTTGTCGGTTTTCAGGGGAATAAAACACAGTAAAAAACTAGTATGAGTTAAATAGTGGTAAATGCATCAATTAATCATTAATGACAAATACTTAATTAAATTTTACGTACTATATACTTAGAATTATAATCAATCGGAAAAAAATCAAGGGCTTTGGGGGTCAGGACCCCTCCCCTTTATTGATGCGCCACTGTAAGTCTATTTTTTCTATGCTCCAACTTTTTTCTTTATTTTTTAAAGCTCACACATTTGTATACCCGGTGTATAACGCGTACCCTAAATTTCGATCTTAATTTTTTGAGTTAAAAGTGCGCGTTATACCTTGTACAGTATACTCAGCCCTATTACTAATAACTAACTTTATTTGTTAATGCTAATTACTTATAAACTCAAACTCAGTGGTGCAAAAGCCCATGAGGTCCAGGGCCTATTGTGCCCATCCCAGTATACGCGATCATTGGGCGCTGAGGTGCATGAACAGATGTCCGATCAGGTGGTCAGTCTGAAGCGAGACCCCCTCAGTGTTTAAGTCCCCAAGCAAGCTTGGTACTCATTTATCGACCCACTCTAATTACTTATTCAATAAATAATTTCTTACTGTTTTTTTCCCCCCGAAAATCGACAAAATCAAAACAATGTGTTCGGTGGCGTATTAGAGCATCATACGAGAATGGTGGACTTTCGACTCTGAACCCAATCCCCCTCCCTTGAAAAATTCCTGTGTGCGCCACTGAGTGAAATACTTTTAACGTGAAAACGCTGAAGAAATATCGGTTAACACGAAATAATACAACGGTCCCGACAAACTATTATGTATTTTCATGCATCATTTTATCCCACGAAATGAAAATCGTTTAACACGAAAATATGTCCCTTCAGGGAATGAACAAAATACGGAAAACCCAGCCACGCTTGCTAGATTTATGAGGAATATGAACTAAAAGAGAGGGAGTTTCACATATTTCGTAGAAAAGAGACCAACTTGGCTTGAAATACCCTGTGATACGAACCAATTTTGTTTTTGTAAGCTACTTACACTCTCCATCCGTACAAACGCTTCTCAAAAACATCTAATCTCTCAACAGTTGGCTTTGGAATTCGGTGACGAAGCACATTGCAATGTGAATAAAAATCAGTGAGTTTGGTTCTCATTATTTATTTCTACTTTTTCGCAAACACAATGGTAAAAACGTTCAGGGGAAAAACAAACTACTATTTCGCTTAAATTGAAGAAGAAGCAGCTTTAGGCTGTTGATCAAAAGCAGAAGACAAAAACGGAAAAATCTGTAAGCATTTTGGAATTGCTCTCTACTTTTTCAATAATAATTTTAAAAAAAGAGAGCATATTACGTTTATGTTTGAACGGTTTTTATTTAATACAAAAGTATACACATATCTATGAAAATAAAATATATTCAACAAAGTTAAGTTTATTAGAATACATGTTTTTTTTTTGCAATATTCTTTAACACGAATGCTAATTGCATGAATACTAATTACCGGGTGAGCAAATTATTTCATTAAACTTTGGAACTAATCACAGTTCAATACACGTGTGATTATATATTTAACCCATTGACTGCCAACCACGAGATATCTCGTAGTATGAGTGTGTACCAAAATTGCCATTGATTACATATTTCAATTTGAGTTAGGAATTATTAGAAAGGATAGATGAAAATTTATATCGTGAAAAAAACATATTAATTGTAACTTAGACAATTAGTTTATTACATATTTGTAATATATATATATATATGTGTGTGTGTGTGTGAATATATTTCTTAAATTAAAAAAATACTTTTATTATTGTTGCAGAGTATATGATGGGCTTTAAAGCAAGGAGCAATGCAAAGTACTGTGTTGTTGGGACACACTAGACAAAAATACCATGTCTCCTTACGTTTTTTTTTTTTTTTTTTTGCTTTGTAAACATTCTACATGGCTTGGTAGGCATCCTTTTTTTCCTGTGGGAGGAGAATATGTTCTAAGTAATGTAAATCACACAGTTGTATTTGCATAACACAGATGTTGCTTTCTTCTGCATTGCTCTGCCGCCACAATCAAATAAATGCATAATAACCCTAAATTGACGCAACATCTTTTTATTTCCTCGATTTCTTTGGTAATAGAACATGTATGCATTATGCAGGAAGCTTTCAAAGTAGGGTAGAGCGATTTTCGTGTACCAACGGATGGTTTTCTTAGAGGTCTACTTGTAATACCACCCTCCTTTGGTGACCGTATCTTTGATTCTCAGCGTGAGCTAGAGGTGTAGGGTTTGCAAAAGGAATAGACATTTTAGATTCTTAATATGTCTTTATGCAGAATAGAACTTAAATGTCTGCTTTCATTTTGATAAATTTAAATAAGCGAGAATCTAGAATGAAGACAATACACACAATGATAGTTAACCGAATGCGTAACTTGGGCCGCTTTTAAGCAATTATTTAAATCACTTCCCTCTCACTTTTTAATAATATTACAATCTTAATATCAAATAATGTGTGAGTGTCTACTTTAATCCAAACAGATTCGATGTTTTATATGGAGACGTCTGGGTGCGTGCAATGGTATGCACTTGTATTAATGGGTGATTTTTTCCAGGTAGTAACTTCACGATGAGCTGTCAATTCCATCTGGTCTCTTTCACACATAACATTCCCCAAATTGCCATCCCACTTACTGAAACTTCTGTTATTCTTTTTAAAGCCTATCCTTGCATTTGCATTTCTTGTTCACATTTCCTTCTTGGGTTTTGGTTGGAAAAAGAGTTTACCATTAATCTTGGCCACCAAGGGCAGAAGTTATGTTAAAGAAAAGACGCGTAATTACGTCACATGCTTGTGTATTACTTATCAGTTCATTTTTATTACTTCACATCTCTTTATAACTACCATCGCTTTTATGAGTTTTCCAGTGAGGATCATTACACGGTGATGCGACAACGGAAAACATTTAGGCCCCCTGCAAAGGGAATCGGGTCTTGTCTTTACAAAAGGTAGATACCCAAGCGGCAGTCAGGCTTCCAAAGCCCCACAGCAGCACCTCTGGGCCCTCGTACTACGCCTCCCGTCATTGCATCTGAATGAGAAAATCACGACATAATATTACACACATCTGACTGTCACCAGATGAAATTAGGTGACAAGCTTGTAAAATCAAAAGAAAAGCTTTGTATAAGAAGATTTTTACTGGAAAAAAATTTACGAGATATCTCGTAAACGGCAGTCAGCATAGGAATCTTATTTAGTGACGCCAGCTACGAGTTATCTCGTAGTGTTTATTTTTTAATAAAAATGACCATAAATAGCATTTCAATTTTATATCAGTCATAATGTTATTAGATTTTGCAATACGTCAAGTTTTCTTTAAAATAAAACTTTGGCTCCCAGGGCAAGACGTTCTAAATTTGCCAGGGGCAGTGAATGATGTCATCACCAGTAGTGCATGTCCAGGAATTTTTCAGGGGAAAGGAGGGGGGCCGAAGTTCACTATTCTCGTATCATGCTCCGATACGTCGCCCAACACATTCTTTTGATTTTGTCGATTTTCGGGAACAATAAACAATAAAAAAATTTATTATTGAATGAATAATTAGCATTAATTAATAACATGTACTTCTATAAATATAAATTTTACTTACTATATACATAGGATTATAATCAATCGAAAAAAATCAAGGGCTTTAGGGGGAGTGGAGTCCGGACCCGGGGATCCCCCCTTCGATTGTGCCACTGGTCATCACATATGGAAATTAACTTTCATAAAATTTAATTCCTGAGATTCCTTTTCGGACAAAACTATTGCATGAAGAAGAAAAAAACAAGAAAAATATTATGTAAAATATTCCATGAAAAATTCTAGGGGCTCATACCAACTCTTGCTTCATCTCCTTGTAACTTCACTGGTTTAAATTCATCATCGCGACCACCTACACGCAATCTTCCTTTCTCCGCGATGTCCCAATGAATTATTTTTCCCACGGTTTCGCGGCGCAATACATGCGGAGATTACCAATGGAACTTGCGGTCAGTGTCTGTCTCTCGCGGCCGCGTGGTTTTCGTCTGTCAACGGTGAATCGTATACATGTGGATCGCTGCACCAACGAGGATATCACTTTCCCACGGTAGAGTATCTTAACGCTCTTCGATCTTATACCAACTGGTGACGAGAGATGCGTTGCCGCATCCTTCTAAACACACCATCAGATCTCGGTAGCTGTGTTATGTGTCATGCCATGAAATGATACAAAATTGTAATCAAATCTTTTTTCTTTCTCTCTCTTTCTCATTCGATGATTTATATTAAGTGATAATAAATGTTTTCTTTCTTTTAAAAAAAAAAAAATCAGAGAAGGGTTTTGAGACAAGATAATGTTTAGCACTGAGTGAGAAATATCATGAATTTTTCAAAATAATGGTTTATTGAAGAAACCCAACATATGATCAATGTACAGAACGAGAACAAATTATGGATTCGATTTAAAAAAATTTTAATTATAATTTCGATTTTATGGGGCGGCTTTTGGTTCTTGCTCTTTTCCCCTTCTTCGTTTTTGTTCTTTAGAGCAGCGGTCGCCAAACTTTTTGACCTCACGGACCAGTAAATTCATAATTTAAATCTCGCGGACCACTAATAGGATTTTTTAATTGTTAAACTATTGTTATGAATCGAATTATGTTTCAATGCATCTTAAAACATAACTTATCGCTATGAATAAGTATATTCCACATTTTTCTGGGGACCAGCGAAATTTTCTCGCGGACCACCACTTTGGCGACCTCTGCTTTAGAGTCTTTTCTTTATCCGCCATCACTGGCGTAGCTAGTCCTAAGTGGGCCCCGTATGGACCCCATTTTGGACACTACTTTTTGGGACCCCTTAACATGTCATGATATTTTTGCTTACATATGTTGGAGCCCCTGTTGTCTGTCCACCATCCATGGACCCGTTGTGTCACAGAGAGAACCGGAATCTGTAAGGGAAGGTTAGTGGCATGGTTTGGCCACTCTAGTTCATTTCTTACCTTATAATATCATGAAACAACCATCCAACCTTTAGTAAGTTAGTTCAGTAAATGAATGTGAAATCGTTTGCAAATACAGCGTAGAATATACATAAGGTTGAACTGTTTTCAAATTGGTACTTATTATCTTTTTCATCGCTTATCGCTTTACTATCTACGTAGCGCAGTACGTTCACTGTATAATTTTAGTTTTCTCTCTTTTTCGCCCTCCAATTTTTTTGGAAACCCAATCTTTTGTGCCCTATGCAAGTACCTAAACTTAAAAGCGGCTCTGTTCATCGAATGGTGCTGAGTCTGGGAAATGTGGTAGGTATGAGACAGAACCTCAGCCCTAATCCACAGTTTTCTGCCGATTTAGAAAAATCAGCAAGGGAGAAAATGCTGATTGTCGGCTGGGTGGCGACGTTGGTTTGTCGCTGACCTTCTGTACCCAAGGTTGCAGGTTCGACCCCGGCCCTAGTCAATGGATTTTCATGATGCAGAAAATCGACAGCGACCATGTCGTATGATTATACGGCATGTAAAAGATTCCTAGGGGGGATGCTCTGAACAAAATTACAAATCACGGGTTCGCATGTAGTGGAAGCAGGTGCCTTCCTCTAGGGAGGAAACTTGGCGTCAAAATTACCTGCGGCGATTGGTATCCGCCGATATGGCGCCGCACTAAAAAGAGATACCAGCTTTCGGTAAATGTACTAGGTAGAGATTGATGAACTCTGTTAATAACTGTTCATAATCTGCCATTAGAAATAAAAACAAGTAATATAAAAAAAAATTTAAGTCAATTCCTACTTAGATCAACAAAGAAAAATTTTATTCTAGCTACTTTTTATAAAATAGTTACAATGAATATAAATATGTATATACATATGACACAGAATCACAACATTAATTGCTAATTAATTTTTATTAATTATCATTAAAGTATCGTATTGTCATCCAAAACAATCGTGTCTATAAAATTTCAGTTCAACTGAATGCTTTAAAATGTGGGAAAAACCTTTTCAAGTTTTGAGACAAGTCGCCAAAAATGATGCCAACGTGGTTGTAATTGTAATTCTTTAAATAGTTAGTTTTAATAAATTAATTTTTATTAATTATAATTAAATTGCTATATTGTCATCCAAAATAATCATGTATATAAAAATTTCAGCTCAATGGAGCGCTTTAAAATGTATTTTATTAACGATTGAAAATTCCACCAAGATAAATAAATAAATATACAGAGAGTGTGAGCTAATAGTAGGAATTGAGAGGAAAAAAAATGCTGATTAGATATTTTCTGAGTCAAAAATGAGGTTGGCCGAGGAAACAATACTGTACTTTTTCTTCATCGGAGCATTTTTTTTTTACTGACATTTTCTATTATCAGGAAAAATTCTTCGAGTTGATTAGATCAAGAAATAATATTTTCTTCCTCCAATCAAAAGAAATCCAATTTTAAGCCTATAATGTCAGAAAAAAATGCACCGAAACTTTAAAAAAAAAAAAATCTCATTCTTAATACACGCGCCAGATGAAACAGATTCCCAGTGCGTTAAACTCAGTGACACACTGCAAAGTTATGTTGTGTACAGAACGCATTTTGTTAGAAGCGCCGTAAGAAATGTATATTCATAAAGATATCACTTACATTAATTAAAAGGCTTTGCACTTTTTCTCCAGTGGTAAAATAATGGCGGGTTTTCGGTATCGAGTTTAAGATGATTATCTCATTCTAAGATACCGTTCCGTAATATCACAAGGGATTGTATTAATAAAAAGTAATGATTCTGGATACAAGAGTACGTCTTGAATTTATTTGATCTGGGCGCGTTTGTTCGAACACAAAAACATACTGTTAGTTTTTATTTAAAAAAGTTGTATGCAGCTTATAGTAATTTGTAATCGGTCATATATCCACGATGTATATCTAAATATATAAAGAAAAAATGACTCACACACACACACACACTCACTCATCACGATAACTTCGGAACTATCAGATCTACAGACTTGAAATTTGGTACGCATGTTCCTTTCATGGAGTAGAGATCCACTAAGAAAGGGTTTTGTGAAAATCGATTTGATAAATATATTCCCATTTTTGAGCTATTAGAGCCAGGGATTCTTAACCTTATTTCCTGTCGGGTCACATCTGACAAACAGGAATTTGCTGGCGGGTGCAGAACAAAAATAAAATATATGACGAATCTTAGTATTTGTTTATTTTATTGGAATAAGCATCATAAACAATATCCTACACTAAAAGTTTAAAAAAAAATTCAAAATAGTTATATTTCATGCGATTTTTGGCATTGCATATTATCCACCTATTTTTCAAAGTCAGGCGCGCGCGTGCGCGTATAAGATGATAGTCCCAATCTTATATATCACCTTCGAAATTGCTATCGTTTTGTCGAGATCTAATTGTTCATTTAATCGTGTTCACTATTGAAAACAACGATTCACGAAATAGGATTTCAATTTGTAAACTTTTTTAAAAGGGGCTAGATTCCTTTAGATCTTTGGCTAAATTCCAAATATTTTTATTAAGTTCGCCCGATTTTAATACAATATATCACAGTCTGAATATTTAAAATCTCATCTTCAATTGAAGATGCTTCTTCCTGAATAATTTTCCCTAATGGAATTTGAAACTTCAGAAATATTAATTTGAGGAGTAAAAATTCTTAACATGCAACAGATTTAACGCAAGGGTCTTCAACAACAATAACAACTAATAAGACAAAGCATTGATATCACAGTACAATAATTTTACGGCTTATATTTTATTTCTAAAAGTATGATGAATCTCGAGGCCACTCAAAAAATCGAGGCGGGCCGCGGGTTTGCCACGGTCGATATTGATATAGTATATAGCGGACAGTCGCAGCAGGGACGTCTTAAGACTTCTTGAGGCCCTGGGCTCAGTGGCGTAATGGGCACCCCACATTGTGGGGGCTAGGGCTCTAGGGGGCCCAAAACCCGACTTTGCAGGGGGTCCCAAATGTTTTCTGTTACACCACTGCCTGGACCCCTGCACAAATGTAGGCCCTGGGCCCCATAAATTTAGGCCGCACCTATGATCCTTAAAAGTAGGTGTTACATAGCATACGTTTTTAAATACTCATGCAAACAATAACACGAAGCTAAAAAATGTGTATAACTTACAATCACACAGACCGGTTCGACCATATGCCGCCTTTTGACTGAATGAGTAATGAGGGTGTATGGTGGTAGGCCTAGGCTTAGGCCTATACTTGGACGACGGTCATCACAAGTAGCCAGTTGACATATTGTTCGATATTCACAGTTTTTCGGAGAATAAAATCTTAAAAAACATTTGACCGTTGAAATCATTCGAATTAAGGCCTTGTCAAAAACGAGTCGAGGCCCCCATTGTGGTGGAGGCCCTGGGCCCGGTCCCAGTTGGTCCATGCCTTACAACGTCCCTAAATCGCAGGCGCACAAAAATAGCTTCGTGGGCACACCTACAGATTTGAAATTTACGTCCGTTCCTTTCATGGAGGAGAGATCCGCTACAGAAGTTTTGCGAAAATCGACCGCTCCAAGGAGGGGATAAGTACTTGCATTTTTTTTACTGTGTCGAAATCTAGATCTATTGAAATTATCTGCAGTGGGGCATTTCATATTCCGTGATTAATTTGTTTTTATATTTTATTTTGTAGCCACACACGTTGAGAGAAATAAAATTTCACTTAAATACATTGTTCTGAATGGCATTAAAATGTTCATAACAGTGTGAGAAATCCTGTGTATTTTGTATGAATTAGCACCTAAAATTTAGGAGCTTTTCTAGCTTCAATATAAATTTTAACGTCGAATCTTTTGATATGTCAATAAATCGTTCCCTCTCGATTATAGGTGTTTTTATCCGCAAATGAAAAATGGTGCATTTTCCATTAGAAAACTATTTAGTTGTTCTTAAACATTGTACCAAAAATTAAAATTTTGTTGGGTCCGGGGTAGCAAAAATCAGTGGCCAAAAGGGAGGGGGGCCTGGGGTCCGGGCCCCCCCCAACCCCTGATTTTTTCCGATTGATTCAATTTAACTATATAGTACGTAAAATTTCCAAAATTTGTTATTAATGATTTATTTTATTAATTAATGCTAATTATTTGCTCAATAATTAGTTTTTTTCTGTGTTTTTTTCCCAAAAAACGACAAAACAAAAAAGGGGATGATACAAGATTGGGGAACTGACCCCACCCCCCCTTGAAAAATTCCTGTGTGCGCTACTGCAAATAGAATATTAATAATCCAGTAAATAGTATATATAAAGAAAAAACTTTTTTTTTTTGAATATTCTTTTCTGATAGTACAATAAAAGTTTTTAAAAAGCATTACAAATAAAGCTATTATTATGTATAAATAGAATTTTCAGTTTTAAATTCAGGGATGAGCTTTTTTTTAGATACTTGTAGTTATACAAACTTCATCGAGAACGTGAATTTATTTTGCATACACATTTATAATTTTCTTTTTGGTTTTTTTGTGACTTGTGGATCCCATAGCAGGGACGTAGCTACCACCATATCAGCCGTATCAATGATACGGGTTCCCCAAGCTTCAGGACCTCCAAAATGCACGAGCAAAATATCATAAAAAGTTAAGGTCCCATTTAAAGGGGCCCAAAAAAAAATTTTAGTAAGGCCCACCCCGGCCTCGCCAGTGTCCCTTAGGTAATCCTAGTGGAACCCCAAGGTTTTGTGGAACACAGTTTGAAGACAACTGGTGTAGAGGATAGCTTCAAAACAAAGAATGTTGAAAATAAAACAGAACTTCCACATTTTTATGTGGCCGCGGTAGCCCAGTGGTCAAGTATCGGATCGTGGTAGGCATGTCACGAGTTCGAGCCGACCCATCGTGTAGGGGAGATTGATGCATGTTAAATTTGTCGAGAGCTCAGACGTCCTCCCGTTGGTGTGGTTGGTGTAGGGGGTGCCAGCTCAGGTGTCGTCATAGTCATTTGACCACAGTTCAAAATTACGAGGTCCGTCGCCAAAAACCCTCGTGTAGCTGAACAGTGCAACGTTAATATTTATTCACTCGCTCACCCACATTATTATCAAATTATAAGCAATATTAAACAAAATTAGCACACACATTATCGAGGCTAAATATATTAAAACCTTCCTCACCCCGAGCATTTTTCAGACTGTCTCCACTTTATCTGGAATTACATAAATTCACTTCTAGAATTCTCTTTTTGGAGCGAGAAAGATAACACGGGTGGTGGTCTGGTGGAAACACTTGTGCAAAGCGCACGAAATAATATCGCCTGGAAACCGAATAGAGGCTAGAAGTGGTCTCTTCGAAAAACAGAAGCTGAGCATCTGGTTATTGTCTTCGAAATATTCTATGGGACACAAGGAGTTAAAAAAAAGGGTGTCGTTGTCTTTTTCAGGGTCTCGCTTTTCCTCTCATATTCCCGTGGCCTCTTGATTTTGGTTTATAATAAGTCTCTGAAAGCTTTTCGGCGTAGAAACGAATAAATCTTTTCAACGACGCTTTCAAAGACTCTTGTAGATGTCGCTTTTTATTTTAACATTGTTTTTTAAAATTCGAATTTAAATCGCCCTATATGAAGGCGAAATTAAAAAGCATGCGATGTATGAAAATATATTTACAGTTCTTTTTCCCTTTAGTAATAATTAATAGTAACTAAAAGGGTTAAATAAATATAGCTGTGAAAATCGGAAATTGCGAATTAATTTTTAAGGGGACATGGTACGATTTACACAAAATTTTTGATTTGATGTCATTCAAAATTTTTTTAGTTGTCCTTTATGTATATGTATTACGTAAAACAGATTTTGTACTCAAAATACCAGAAGGATCTCTCCATTTAATTTTATAAGAAAAATTAAAATTTATAAAGTGATTTTAAAATCCTAATCCCTTTCTAAAACAATTGATATACACTCATACAGCTCAATTTACTAGTTCGTCAAACTGTGTATAATAAAAGTTGGTATGAGTTTTGTAATAACACGTTTGATATTCGTAAAATATTTTTTTTATGAATGCTTCTAGAAGATTCCTTAAAAAATGTTCAAATTCATAACTCAATTACTTTTAAAAAAACGTATTGCTTAGATTCAAAAATACATACCAACTTTTGTTACATGTATTAAAAGCAACAGTTAGAAAATTTATCAAAGCATTTGGCATAATAACAAAAAAGTCAGCATTTTAAATGAAGAGAAACTAGTTATTTTTTCTTTCCGCGATAAGTCAGTTTAAAGTTTCGATTTGCCATTGGGGTGCTAATAAAAACGAACATAAAAGTTATCAGAACTCTGCTATTTTTAAACATATAGCTATCAGATTTTGTGCCATTACAAAAAAATATATAAAGGATAATTTAGGTAAAAAAAAAAAAATTATACTTGATTTTTTTAGCCGATGTTCATCAATTAAATAATTACACCTATTTAAAGTTTATGGAGACAGAAAAAATATTAATTTTGGTCGTTACGTGAAATTTTTTCCCAGAGATTTATTTCCTTCAAGTTTGAGGGATTTACCCCTTCCTCCCCATCAATTTAACAGTTGGTTTTTTTCTTAAAACTGTTTCCTTTTGTATGTAAATTTATTTTGTGTGCTAAAGTGTTTGAATGTTTTACAAAATTTAGTTACTTTTTTAAAAAAAAATGACCTACCAAACAACATTTTAGTTTTGATGATTTAAAAAAAGAATTGGGATTAATTTTTAAAAAATTTACCCAATTTTTTTATATTGCATCAGTTACGTTTTTGAATAATTATGTAATGGGCACAATTCATATGATGTGACATCATACGCGCGACGTATGCAATCGCATGTTTGTAGCCGGTCAGTTGATGCACACTTTGCAGCTTAAACTTTTTTTAGAAAATTCATTTAAGAAAATGTATTTTCGTTAACAATATTAAAAACTAATGTAAAAAAAAATATCTGAATTTAAAACAAAAATTATATAAGAAAAATAAATTATTTTTTTTTAAAAAAAAAAAAATTGAGGGGGAAATTTAAGAATAACGCTATCAGTAGGGACACAGGAATTTTTTGGGGGGCCCGGGGCAAAGTTCACCAATCTTGTATCATGTTCCTTTTGATTTTGTCGATTTTCGGGTACAAAACAGAGTAAAAAACTAATTATTGAATAAATATAATTAGTGTTAATTAATAAAATTAATCATTAATAACAAATAATTAAATCTTACGTACTATATACTTAGAATTATAATCAATCGGAAAAAAATCAAGGGCTTGGGGGGTCCGGACCCCAGGACCCTCCCCTGTGTGCGCCACTGAATGCTATTACCTAATAATCAAAGTAGAAATTATATTTGTGAATTTGCATATATAACAAAGAATAACACTGACTTCAGCTTTTTCTGAAAACTGTTGTTGTTGTTGCTACTAATGTCCCCCAATACAAGGCCTTCGAAATTCATCGTGACAATAGGCTAAATTACGCCTGTCGTTAGCCGCCGCTTAGAGCATCATGCAGGTGATAATACATGTTGGCTCTGTTTCACACCAATTTCAGTGGCCGTGGTAGCCTAGTGGTTATGGTCGTGAACTTGGGGCCGGTGTATCACGAGTTCGAGTCCTGGTGTCACTGAAGACCCGCCGTGTAGAGAGCCCTATACACGTTAAATTTGTCGAGGCTCAATGTCCCCGTCGGTGCGGTTGTTTTGAGAGAGGGAGCCAGCTCAGGTGTCGCCCTCATTACTTGACGGAGGTTCAAAATTCCATGGTCTGTCACCAATATAGCCGAGTTAAAGGTCACTCCCACTGGCGTAGCTAGCTCTGAGGGGGCTCTGTATCAAATTCCTTCGGGGCCCTTTTTTAGATTTGTGTGCCCTGTTAGTGGTACTGTAGTTCCACATGTAGCTTGTAGTATTATTGATATATATACTGCGGTAGCTACGCCCCTGCTCACACCACACCAATTTTGAGAGAGATAAATCCCTGGGGTGGGGTAGAAAATTAAATGAGGTTAAACATGACACAACTCACTTTTATTTTGAAATCCGGCAAAGTATTCCTGAGGGACTTTCTCCCTTTTGGGGGGACATGAAATAATTTTTTTAGTTAAAAAAAATATCAAGTATTCGCGAAAAACGCCATAGAAAATAACTATTTAAATGAGCTATAAGAAAATGAATTTAATACCTAATTAAAACGAGGAACAGCTCTTCAAAATTTATTCCTTCAAATCTGCTCCATAACAAGATGATTCCAAAATAAACCCCCAATAACTCAAATCGCATCCGGGAATTCTCGGACGCGTAACAACCCCGAAATTCCTCCCTCACCTTCCGCAACAAAACAAGAAAAACGTGCACTTTGCCTTTAAGAAAAGCACACCATCCCATAAATCGAATCGTTGTAACTCTAATTGGCCGCCACTACAATACCCCCACTGTCCAGCCGATGCACACCGTCCGCTTTTGGCACACAAGGCACGTAGCAGACATTGTCTGAGAGGGTCAGGGCCTTCTGTTTTACATCAAAACTCCCGAAGGGTCCACACACACGACGGCCTTTGTTTAGGTGGGAAGGGTGTCCGGCGTCAGCACATCGTTTTCTGATATCATGTTGGGAATGCTTATCTCTCGTGTCTTGATGGCGGGGGTCCTGTTATGTGCACTTATTGTTCCCACTCGACGACGTGTGTTTACAGCCAGTGGAAGAGATGTTTCGGCGCCAGGTTTTGAAGTGGTCCGCGTCCAGTGAAGAGGAGGGAGTGATTTTGTGTAAAAAACGTTCGAAATCACGATGAAAAAAGATTATTTAGGTGTTATAAGGCAGTAGTTCCCAACAATGGCGTAACGGAGAATATAAGCCCCATCCCCCCAAAATCAGGGTTTTTCCTCTTATATTTTTTAAATTGGTTAAATACATACT